>JAOEHI010020834.1:0-61257 GCA_025447815.1 Percopsis transmontana | reverse complement strand
GGGTGACAAGGAAACCAGCCGAGGAGGAGCGAACAGAGCGGGAGGGGGGATAGTCTTGGAAAAGGTCAGATAGATGCCAGGTTGTGGAGGGCTTTGTAAGTGAGGAGGAGTGTCTCAATGAATCCGGTATTGCACAGGGAGCCAGTGTAGTTTGATGAGGATTGGAGTTATGTGTTCAGTTGATATGGTACTGGTGAGGATTCTGTCACCTCCCGTCTAGACTACTGCAACACTCTCCTCCATCATAGCCATTATTCTGTCAGTGGCAGGAAAATGTCAGTTTTTTTCTGGTAGTCATCGTGATCACCATAATCACCAGGATTGTGTCATCATTATCATTGCTTACATAATCACCGACAATAAAGTGTAATTTACTGTCCCCTTCAACCATCTGGCCTTATTGTTACCTCAGTACACTTTAGTCTACTGTTTTGCTGCATTGGCCCATGCTGTTGGGCCAATATGTCGCAATACAAGCAAGACATTTCTCAGATGATCTCTGTTTATTTTACTTTTTTTGTTGTTTTGATATATTAAAAATGCATTCTGATAATATTATTAAAAGTACTATAAAGATGTTCATTATCAGATAGATTATCCTTACATGTGTTAGTATAGCATACAAAATTCACTGTATTGTTGGCTGCAGGTCACTACAAATGCTTACACCAGGCCCATTAAGGCACAGCAGCTGAGAATATGGCTGCACAAATGTATACCTTCATGTTTTGTTTTTGTGTGTGCGTTAAAGAGATAGTGGAATTTGCATGTTCAGAACAGAAATAGACAAGTAAAAGAAAACAAGATGAATGTGTAACTGAATATTGAAATTACAGAAAGACAAAGGTGCACACCGCAGCAGTATTTATACCTATCTAAGATTTCTGATTGGTTAGATTCTACAGTAGATAAATTAGCTAGATAGTTAGATAGCTTGATTGAATAAATTCATATTATTTACAATTAGAACAAAAAGTGAGTATAGGAGATAAGATTTTTTTACTGTACTCTGTAATACCATCTATTTACAGATATACAACATCAACGATTCTAAACAATCCCTTTAATAGAAAGTCTAGCAGAAGTCAGTGTGCTGCTCTTAGAGTATTCAATGTTTCTATTAATGTTCTGCAAAATGTAAATGAGATACAGAAACACCTGACAATGGCAACGTCTACAACCCCGGGGACACTCTGAATCTCATGATTTTCCCCACCCCCCACCATTAGCATGTATTCCATAACTTTTCATTTAACTTCACAGGGTTTCTAAGCACAGGGGACCAGTCTGCAAAGGGGAACTACGGTCTGTTGGACCAGATCCAGGCCCTACGCTGGCTTAATGAAAACATTGGCCACTTCGGGGGAGACCCAGAGCGGATCACCATCTTTGGATCTGGAGCAGGGGCTTCCTGTGTCAACCTGCTCATCCTGTCTCACCATTCAGAAGGTAGGGGTCTTCAACTCCCAACTTACAATCTGCCCCAATGGGATTGATATAAAACAGGGGTTTTTGGGTCTAGTTTCATAAAATACCCATACATTTTTCAGTGTTCATGGGTGTTTATTGACAACAAGTTATTTTCGGTGGTCATGGCTAAATAAATTGGACGTCCATAGAGCACATGCTTCATTCTTGCATACTGTCACGACCACGACTATTTCAGTTCGGCCGTCGGCGTATCCGAATAATGCCGTTATTCACTGTCAGGTGATACCACCTTTGTAAATTATAAAAGCCTGTTGCATGCTAACTAGTTACAATACATGTATTTAAAGCTAAATATAGGCTACTGTATTTCAAACATATTTTCTAAAAATACTTAATTCATTGGCATTTAATAATTAAATATGTATATATTTGATATGTAATATATATGTAATATGTAATATATTTGAGTAATGAATAGCTCAAAGTAATGAATTTATATATCAAGAATGTGAAACTACATGCCATCAACTGCCCGGTAAATAGATACTTAAGTTATATTTTATTAAAACTCTGTCAATGCAAATACCCAAGACTTATTCATGCATAAGATATGCATGGAGAATTGGAATTAAGCTAGCCTATTTTTTTGGCTCATTATAGTCAGTGTTCATTAAATATGGACTTGTAGTCTAAAATCTATGAATATCACAGAGACATTTCCCTACTCTCACACAACATGTTTCTTTAACTTAGTTTTGGTTTTCCTGGCTAGTGGGGTTCTAGGGGCAGGATAGTCTAGTGGTCTAGGTGTTGGGCTCCCAACCAGAATATCGTGGGGTCAAGCCCCAGAGTTTGCCTACCTGTAAGCATCCTTGAGCAAGATGCCTAACCCCTATCTGCTCTATGTAATTGCACCATCTAATTGTACGTTTCTTTGGATAAATGCATCTGCTAAATGACCTAATTGTTCTGACTAAACAGGAACACAATGAAATGTGATTAGAATAAATCATTTGAATAAATACAATTCCATCACAAGAACAACATTTTTGAGGCTTACATTGGTTTTTGTTTAATTTCAAGCAAACTATTGCATATGATGAATGTAAAACTCATAGATAGGTTTTATGTAAAGAAACAGGCACTATGTTACAGGTTTCCTTTCCTAATAAAGACCAATAAGCAAACAAAACACAACAGAACATTAACTCAAAGACGGTAGAAATGCATTATGTTTTAAGTTTTGGGAGGCTTGGCCATATCCCTAAAAAAGCAATATAAACAGTACGATATTTATTATTAATCCTTCTGTATGAGTTGGGTTGAAAAGAGTGTTTTGTCCCTTGCTAAGAATGCAGATTTAAGCTCTTATAGCCTTTTTCAAACCAGCAATATTGGAGCAGATCCAGCCAAAGTAAAGTAAATAGAAAGTCCTTGATTTGACACCAGCGTTATAAAAGTATTGTTGGGTTCTGGGGGTGCTATAACACAATTGAGGAGTGAACCTTTAAGATGTGTCTTAATTAGGAGTCAAGTCACAGTCGCATGCCAAGTGATAAAATCCATAGCATTTGATTAAATCTTTAAAATCTGTTTGTGTTGATTTAACTGAAGTAATCTGATGAGCTACTCAACACTCAACAACAGTCCAGCGGTGTTAGGGGTTTATTATATTTTAAGTTATGTTATGTTTTGTATTCAGCTGTAAGCTATTATAATTTCTCACATTCTGAGGGAGAGCTGCAATACCTGTCTTTGGGGGCCTAAGAATATGAAAGTATATCTGGATATACTGTATGAATACCTCAAATCAGGCTGAAATGGCCAGTAGAGTCTTAATATTTGAAGCAGCACTGCACTGGCGTTGCGTGCAGAGGTGGCCGCGGAACAGGACAGGCCCGCAATGAGATCCGTGGTCTGACTGGAGCTACGAGGACGAACGCGATGAGATGGAGGGTATAGCTGGCTTTTCAGCTGAAAGGATTTCTAATTGATATCAGAGGGAGTGGGCAGGAGAGGGACGCACTATGAATATGAGGGGAAGGGGGGGTTAAATATTAATGACAGAATCTGCAGATAAAACATTGGGACAACAAGCCACTTTACATAACAGTGCAGCACCGCTCTCTCTCACTCACCCACACACACACACTGTGTGTTTTAATTCAACGCAGCCACCAAGGCCGTCTGCCGCACGCAGAGCCGCCACCACAAATCGTGCTGGCATCTCCCGTGCCATCGGGTAGCAGCCCCGCCGTTTCCCGGCCCTAATGTTTACAGAGATTGGCCCCAGCTTTTGAGGGGGAGCAGTGGGATATGCAGAACGATCCTTGTTCCATATGTAGTGCTCTGCCATCGCTCCTTCTTCAACATATGCATTATTTAAAGCACTCACACTGGGTTGCCTTCAAGGCCTTGTCAGCTGCCTGCAAAGTGTGTTATAACGATATACGTATACTGTATCATACGTATATAACAGCACTAAATAACAGCACTGTGAGTGAAGAGGTTTTACGGTTAAATTTAAACACATACCGTATGTATGTATGTATTTATATGTGTATTGTATGTAAACAGCATTGAACTCCAGTTTGATTACACAAGTGCTTTTATACATATCATATGTATATTTATACCGTGGGCAAACTGTATTGAGGTGTCAGCAATTTGGTTGGTGTTTTTTAACAATATTATGAACCCCTAAAAGAAATGGTTCATAGCTTGATAGGAGCTCCAAGAGCTATGAACCTCTTACCGCTGCGTAAATGTAATCATACATGCACACACTGGCCAAGATAATTTAGTAGTCACCCAGTCTATGACCTGTCCCACTGTCTTCAGGGCTGTTCCAGAGGGCGATAGCCCAGAGTGGCACCGCAATCTCCAGCTGGTCAGTCAACTACCGGCCGCTCATGTACACCAAGATCCTGGCCCGGAAGGTGGGCTGCAGTCTGGGGGACATGGCTGACCTGGTGGAATGCCTGAGGAGAAAGAGCTTCCGGGAGCTTGTGGACCAGGACATCCAACCTGCCCGGTACCACATCGCGTTCGGTCCGGTGGTGGATGGAGATGTTGTGCCGGACGACCCTGAAATCCTCATGCAGCAGGTCAGCTGTGGCTTCTCTTTGTAGCATCAAACAAACAACTGAGTTGACCCACTACTTGTATAGTAAAGATATAAAGTAAAGAATCACAGTATCACCTTGTCAACAGCAATTAATTGCCTGTTTTCGGGAAAATCATCCCCACGTGGGTCTTGTTCTGATTATTTGAACGTAGTCCAATCACATGCTAATGATTTGATTGACACTTATTGGCACCGCCTGGCTGACGAATGGTTTTCAGTTCCCAGATTGATGTGTGCTGTGGAGCTGGCAAAATCAGGATGTTTTTATCAGGCTATTTACGTTTAACCAATGACGTTATTCAAGTTTCAGCATGTGGAATGGAACGCTCGATGTGGGATTGCTTTCACATCATGTATGAGTAGCGGGGAATCACTCTGGAGTTCACAAGAAATTAACCTGCAGACCACTATTTTGAGTGCTCTGGTTTTTGCTGGCGCCTACTGTACATTAAATCACAGTTGTTGTCTTATATCCACAAGACTACATTTCACACTGAAATCGATGACAATGCTTAATATTAACCCCCCCTGTCTAATTTCACCACGTATGTTTCTGTGTAGTGTATATTGGACTGCTAATGCTAATGCTACTACCGCTGCATTCCCAGCAATTGTTCCAGCCTATTATGCCTGCTCTGTGCCACCAGGGGGAGTTCCTGAACTATGACATTCTGATGGGTGTCAACCAGGGGGAGGGGCTGAAGTTTGTGGATGACAGTGAAGGGGAGGATGGAATATCCACGGCTTCATTCGACTACACTATTTCCAACTTTGTGGACAATCTTTATGGGTACCCTGAGGGTTAGAGTCGTCTTTTTTTATTATCATGAATTTTGAATCGGTTCTTTCCACTAATGCTTCAGGCAGCAATTGTCAGTTATTTTCTCAATGAAAACCCTTTTCTGTTCCTACCTAGGAAAAGACATAATGAGGGAGACCATAAAGTTCATGTACACGGACTGGGCCGACCGGGACAACAGCGATATGCGCAGGAAAACCCTCCTGGCACTGTTCACGGACCACCAGTGGGTGGCGCCAGCCGTGGCCACTGCCAAGCTGCATGCGGAGTTCCAGTCCCCTGTCTACTTTTATACCTTCCACCACCACTGCCAGACGGAGACGCGTCCAGAGTGGGCAGACGCAGCCCACGGGGATGAGATTCCCTACGTGTTCGGGGTGCCCATGATAGGCGCCACCGACCTGTTCCCCTGCAACTTCTCCAAGAACGACGTCATGCTTAGCGCGGTGGTCATGACCTACTGGACCAACTTTGCCAAGACAGGGTACGTGCGCTTCTCAAGGTGGGAGGTGTTTATGATTGTGAGGCTTCCGACTCCCCCTGCTGGTGATTTGTATGTGCTCCAGGTCAAGCTTTCACTTCCCGTGCAGGGGTTCGCCTGGTGGGTCTGGGTTTGGGTGTCCGAACACATATGCTGATGTTAGTCAGCTACTTAGCTCGTCGACAACATTCAGTCTTCATGTACTCTTAAAGACACATTCTCATCCTGAGCGCCCGAAGCACAGAGCACAGATCGATTTATCAAAATAGGTCGAAACGTGAACTAAACTAAAAGAACTGAGAAAATACTGATGAATAATCTAAACTGGTACAGCAAACAAAAAAGCAAGCGTGCGTTAAGTAAATAGACTTTAGACTGTTTAGAGCGTCACAGCTTCAGGTCATTGTAGCAGGAAGATGGCAAGTGAGTGACTTTTGGGGACCTGTGTCTTATAACCCTGCTCAGAGTGGGGTGTAGCCTTACATACAAATTCTAACTTTTGGTCTCTGTTATCAGTGAAAAAGGAGAAGAGAGCACATTCCAATTCTCTAAAGGAAATCTCATCTAATATACTGTATATTTTAACCTTCTGGCTTAAACACATCAAAACGTGTCAATAATATTTCACTAGCATAGTGGGTTTACCAAGAGAATCATGTGAATATCAAACATGGGTTTAGTTATTACAAGGATACCTTGAAAGTTACACAATTATGCAAATATCTGTAAAACTAATATCTCAAAAACAGTTACACGAAGCTAATACTTAGCAATTCATTATTTATCTATATTTATCAGTACATGGACATTAAAACATACATTTAAAAACACAAAGAGTTTTTCTCCTCTGTCTCTGTGGAGAAAGAATGTCTGTGTGAGGAAGTTATTGCAGGAGGCTGTAAAGGGTTTCCTTTCTGGAAGAAAAATATTATAACATTCAATATCTTTGCATTGTTAAACTTGGTAAGCATATATTCAGAATTGTTTCACAATTAGCTAAACATCAAGGCTAGACTTGATATATCTACATGGTTCCTATGTGTTAATGCAATATAATGCATTTGTTTATGCATAAGAGTGTCTTTTCAAAAAATAGTTTTCACTTTCGAGGTCCACAGGGTAAAGTCAAACATGTCCTGATGTTCAGTCAGAAAAAGCTGACTTGGTTATGCTGACTTATTATAATATAATGTTTGTCCACTTTGTGTGAATGTTGGAGCTGAGCACAGGGTCAACGGGGGCTTGGGGTTGCTGTAGCGACCTCCGGGTCTGGCATAGAATCCTCCATTCTGCTTTCTTGTAAAGTCTGAAGCTCAGGTTACAAAGTTGACTTGCTAAAAAAGTTGTGGATTGCAGCTTTAATGGTTGTTGATATTTTCTATAAGTTACATAATTTTGTGGTTGTTGCGTCTGTCTTGCAGAGATCCTAACCTACCGGTTCCCCAAGATACCAAATTCATCCACACCAAGCCCAACCGCTTCGAGGAGGTGATCTGGACTAAGTTCAGCTCCAAGGACAAACAGTACCTGCACATCGGCCTGAAGCCCCGCGTCAGGGACAACTACCGGGCCAACAAAGTGGCGTTCTGGCTGGAGTTGGTGCCCCACCTGCATGGCATTTACCCCTTCACCCCCCCACCCCGGTGGGACGGGAACCCCACCACCTGGAAGACCCGCTCCACACCGCACACGGTGATCTCCACCTACCCCCCCGTGGATGAGATGGAGGCGTCCGAGAGGCCGCGCCACCCACTCTTCCCGGGCGAGACCCGGGACTACTCCACAGAGCTGAGCGTGACAGTTGCCGTGGGCGCCTCCCTCCTCTTCCTCAACGTCCTCGCCTTCGCCGCGCTCTACTACAAGCGAGACAAGCGGCACGAGCTCCTGCAGCGGCGCCACCGCAGGCTCTCCCCGCAGCGCGGCGGCACCACAATGGGCATGGGCATGGGCATGGGCATGGTGGGGGCCCCGCCCCACAATGACCTGGCCCTGAGCCAGGAGGAGGAGCTCATGTCCCTGCAGATGAAACAGCAGAGGGTGGAGATGGAGCACGGCACACCCCTGCCGTCCCGCGGTGTGCTCGGCGACCTGGAGCCCCTGCGGCCGCCCGCGTGCCCGCCAGACTACACGTTGGCCCTGCGGCGTGCCCCGGAGGATGTGCCCCTGATGACGGCCAACGCCATCACCATGATGCCGAGCACCATCAGCGGCATCCACCCCTTCAACACCTACCCTCCGGTGCCCGCCCCCTCCACCACTCCCGTCCCCAGCCACAGCAACAATGCCCTGCCGCACCAACACTCCACCACGCGCGTATAGGAGCGGGTACGCTGCCCGGCTCTGGGCTCACAGACACATGACATGCCCACGCCTCACTGCTCTATCGCAACCGTGCGCTCGATCGCCCCTCTCCACGCTCGCTCGTTTTCTTTGTCTCCTCCCATCAAGCCCTCGGATAAAGCTGCAATTTGTGAGATTTGAAGCAGTGAAATACCTCTTAAATGTAACCGTGGATCCAGCGACATATTTAGCCGGTGCTTCGGCCTGCTATCTATGGAGCCCGGGAGCCGGGAAAACAGCTTTAAGCTTTCAGAGTTTTTTTTTAAGGTATTCAGAGGAAGTCACAACCAGACAGCTCGCTTGTTGCATGGTTACTCACAGTGCATTTCCTGGTTTGTAAGCGTTAAACTATGTTTAACACTAAAAACAAATATTCATTCTCATGCTTCATTTAGTGAAAAAACAAAGAGAGATGGCAGTGTTGTCAAAGACAGCATGCGCATGAGAAAACTGGCACGATTCCTTGAAGCTTACAAATTGCAGCTTTAAAGGCCCAATCTGGAATTAGAGGATCTCTTATGTCCCACACCTTTCGCCCCACCCATAACTTTACGTTCTGCCTATATGTATGATTTATTGGCTTGAATCTGTTGAAATGTAGTGACATCGATATAATAAGTGGCAGTTTGGGACAACTAAGCAGGCTTTATGAATGTATTTTAAAACCGATACATTTTTTGTGTACATTTTTATTGGTTCTTTAAAAAATTATGCTTGTTTCTGTGGGATGAATGGGCAGTTTTCCCATAAGTTAGTCTTAATATTTTGGAAGCTGTAAAATCCATGAATAATATTTTTTTAAACATTTCCAGATTGGGACTTTAACACTGGTGCACTGATCGATCGTGTTATAGTGAGTTCAGAACCATGTATGTGTCGTTTGGAGGCACACTGCAGGGGGTGCACTGCTATTGGAGTTTGAAGCCAAAAAAACAACAATGCTGATTGGTTGAAACAGGCAGGAGTGGGAGCCCCTCCCACAGATTGGTTTTTCAAACAAAGCTGGGGGATGGGAAAACTAACGCGCTCAAGGCGGTATACCTTTAGGCGTTTGGCTGTAAAAGAAATGGAGTCATAAACAGTATTTAGGATACAACCTGGAATGCAGGATGCCTTTTGGGGGCCAGTCCTCTGCCACACATGCGTTAACTGGGCCCATTTATTCCTTGCTAACAGGTACATCCCTGCCTCTCTCTCTCCATCTCTCTATCTCTCCATAACTGCTCCTCATAATCGTTTCTTTCTCATAACATAAACCCCTTTTGATTTCACTTCCACACTAGCTTCTGTTCAGTTTCTTGTTAGACTCCTTTTTCCTTATTAGGAGTCTTTTATACAAAAAAAAACAAAAAAAAACAACACAAATGTAAATTATGTATTATTGATAAATTGTAAAGATATGAATGGAAACAAAGTGATATTCTGATATCTCGTTTTTACCAGCATTCTTGGTGCCAAGTACTGTGATAAACCTCCTCTGTCCAATGGACCACATGGAGGGGCCCGTTCTGACTTCTTACAAAAGGAATTACCATCATGAAAAATGCCAACCTCTTCATCTTTTTTTTAAACAAATTTGTTTAGTTTGTTTTTGTTGTTGGTGTTTTTTTTATTAGCTTACACTCAGTGTTGCACTGTGGCTTGTTTCTTATTCAAGGGAAATCAGATTCTATATATCCTTGTACAAAAGATTATATTGAGATTTAATAACTAGTTTGCGGTTTGCGGGATATTTGCATGATTTTTTTCTAATGAGCGCAGACAGAGGAGTTGCGTTTCTTCATTTATGTTTATTTTACGTTTTGTCGTGTTTCATCATTTGTTTTTAAAAACCTTTTTTTTTCTTTATATCAACTGCACTTTGTTGTACTTACAAAGGGTGTCAAGGTATTGAGAGATCATTATTATGTATAATCATGCCCATAAAAAAAGAGAGAAACACTTATTTTCTAACACTGAGGCTTTGCCCACAAAACAGCCGCCACCATAAAAAGACTGACTAAAGCCTTTTTCTTCTTTGTCTCTCAATCTCACCTGAAGATAGCACTTTTTTAGTTGTAAAAAATGAATACTTTACACAAATAGTCTCTATCGTATAAATTAATAGAGTTTTATTCTCCTTTTAAAAAAAAAAGGTTTTGTCTTTGACATTGACCATGTGCTTCAAGTGTTCCAAGACTGGCTGACACTTATTTTATCTGCTCTTTTTGTTCTTTCAATGTTCTCCCTCACACCTGGCGGATGAAAATAACATGTAAGTTTGATGGATGGCATGGGAGAAAGCCTTGTCCTGCGCATTTCAGACCTTTCGCACAACTGAGCAAAGCCAGGTGAACCCATGGACGTTCATGAAGCGACACAACATACAAACGTACCATCAGGACATCTTCAGGGAAGTGCTGACATTGAGTCAACCCAGGCCACTCACCAGTGGGTTGACAATGCACCGAAGATGCATTCTATGAACTTGAGTAGGGAAAAGAATCTGTAATGAAAAACATTACTCACGTACTACACGAGACCAAGGTAATACAGATTAATTCCTCCTCTGCGGCCTGGTGTATCCAGTCTACTGAGGATTAAAATACTCTTGATACCTGACTGCCATCTCACACATCGGAGGAGAAAAAAAATACAAAGTCACACATTAAGCAAACTGCTCTTTTTTTTAAAGAGAACAAACCGGAATTTGTAAATATTATGTTTATCGTTTGGTTTGAGTAATTGGCCATATCTTTTCTTTGTGACAACAGGTGCAAGTTTAGCCGAGGGTTTAGCACTACTGTTTGTACAATTTATTTTATTTTAATTTTTTAACAGTTGCATTTCAACAGGTAATGGGCTCATGCATACAGTTCTAATTATATACATGTAGGATATTTTAAAAAATCACAGCATGGTTGAGGTCTTCGTTAATATGGAAAAGAAGAAGAATGGCTCAGTTTGTGGGTTAACAAATGAAGGCCCTACATGGCTGTCTCATCTTAACACAATCACTACAGGCAGCTCTTGAGTGAAATAAGCCCTTTTCTTGGTTAATTAGCCAAAGATACACAAGATACATGGAAAAAGACGATAAAAGTAAATGATAAAATAACACAAATATAGTGTGGAAACAAAATCACGAGACAGAGAATTGTGATGATGTTGGAGGTAATATTTGGTCTCTCATGTTGTCTTGAGCATTTATATATAGTATTACCCATTACTAGGTTCTGAAGTGTAATCTTTAGTCTTATTTCAGGCTCTTCGTCATTGTAATTGTTTTGTTATTGCTTACAAATTTGACACATCCTGCCTGAAGTCATTTCTGGGATCTCTGACCTTCCTTTTTGGTGTACGTTTGAGTTACCATAGGTTCCAAAAACAGTGTTTGAGTGGCAGTATTTCTGGACGCTAGCGTTGGGATATCCAACTGAAAATGGAAGCACACTCACCAGGTACATGTTTACACGACAGTTTTGATGTTGGCTTACTGTAAGAAAAAATGTATAACATTACAAGGATCCAAATATATTCTTATTCCAATGATCAATGCTGGATTGGGAAAAAAATAAAGGCTTGCACCTGTTGGTCTATATATTTTTATTTAGTCTGATTCAGTAACCTGCTTGAAGCTCAAAATACTGCGACAGAACATTATGACGAGAAGGTGTTAAAAGAAAGTTCATATTTCTATTTCAAATAAAGGGTATTACACACTGTATGTATACACTGTTGTGTATCTGAACTGGAACATAAAAAAACAAACAAAACTCCTTAAATAAAACTTAAATATAACATTAATTTACATTAACATCGTTGGTGATGTATTGCTATGTATTGTTTTATTTATCAATTTACTTACTTGGCAGTAGAAAACAACAGCAAATTCCAAATGGTGTAACTGGGATCACACAGTAGCATTAGCCACCCCGTTTTTTTAAAACACCAAAACAATTTGTATCAGATAATAAAAGCATCTAGCTAAATAAGATAATACATTCAGATGTCTCTAAAAACCACAGCTTTCTAGACAAAATAATATCAATGTTAAAGGTGTTCCTTTTGCTTTCAACCTAGATATTTAATTCATTAATGTCCCCTTATCCTTCACTAGATGGCAGTGTGGGCCTGGAATCTGTATAGGATACAGTATGTTGCAAAAATACCAACAGTAGGTCAAAACCCTTCTCTGATATTACAAGCTCTTCGAGCCCACGGTACACCATATCGCCAGCTGACAGTCCTGCCTGGGCCCGGGACGAGATAATCTTAGATGGGCCCCCCCACGCCCAGATATCTCCTTTTCCCTGGCTCTTCCTCTCCTCTGCTATTTTTTCCACAAATAGGCCTATTTAAAAAAAGTTTTTTTAAATATTCCATAATTTAATGAGGGCCCAGTTCTGCCCCCCTACCCTGGGCCCGGGACAACCCGTTTGTCACCCCCTATCGGCGGGCGTGCCTGTTACTATATAGTCACAGCGCACGTAGGTACTGTTTTGCATCCCTGTGTTTTGGCCTGCTTGTCGTATATGAAGACTGGTGTCGTATATGAAGACTGGTTTAGTCCTGGTTTAGTCCCTACCTGATACCTAACAGTATACACCTGCCCTGGTTAGAGGGCTAGAATGAAATATGACCTCTAAGGACTGGAATCAAAAATAATGTATATGTGTGCTTTGTTAGCACCTCTTTAAACAGAGCCTTCTGCATTATGGGGGATATAGTTGAGTAGTAGGAAAGGCTTTGGGCTGCTTTGCAATGAACCCACTGAACCCACCATTTGATCATTCATTTAGGGAGCGCAGTAAAGGACATTTCCTGCAGCTAACTGCGTGTCACCATGACATGGTTGTGAATTTTCACCATCTAGTGGACCATGTACTGTAGTTCATTTTGAAAGTAATCCTTTAACCCTGCAGTTATACTGGAGGGTCAAACAAAACTGTTATAAGCTTTTATCTGTTAGAAGTCGTATGGGGTTTACACAATTCTCTATTCATAAATTTTTTTCTGAGAAAAGGTAAAAGACAACAAACTGTAAAGGCACTAAAAGCAAGGGGAAAAACAATACACGCCCATTGTTTGACATTCAGACAAATCTAAATTACCATATTTTGGTACGTTTATTGTAAGTCATCTGCCAAGTCATCCACAAGTTTAAATACACAAATGTCAGGCAATGCAATTTTGTAAGGACTTCTTCAGCAAAGCAGCGGGGATGGTTGGGGTTTAGTATCAAATATGAAGTTCAGTTTTTAAATTATTAACTTATTATTATTCATTTCACAACAATCATACACTTATATTAAGTAGCACAGACAGACACTATGCTGGAGGATATAGTTTATATAGATTTATTCAAAGAATATATATTCAAAGAAATAACTTTCCATTCTTTAGTGTAACAATATGAATGTTGAACTTTTGTTGAACCCTTGACTCTGTAGCTTCCTATAAAGAACATAAAAAATACTTCAAATATGTCTGCAAAGCCGTTTTTACTATTATGTATTCTCAAGTTAATCCAGTTTGCAGAATTAAATTGTTGTAATGATTACTTTTAAGTTTTTGATTATAGCCTACCTTAAATGAAATTCTACCACAACAAACTGGAGTCATTTAAGACATTTCACCAGTAGGCCTAGAGACAGAGATAGACTTGGTAGACAGGTTAGACTTTTTCAGAGACGATCGAAGTGAATGGTAGATAAATACCATGATGGATAGGTTAATTCACTGTGAACGTCTAAGAGTAGAGAAGGTCTCAACAGCTGAGGGTTTAGCCAAAGTTCAATAGTGCTTTGAGTGAACTGATCCATATAGATGAAAAAAGACCATACTATATAGATATCATATAGGCTAGCCATCCCTACATAAAATGTAGGGATAATACGTGAATTAGAAGTTGGTAACACTTTTGTACTCCAAACACGGTATTACTGTTACATGTAGGCTAGGGAACTTGAAAGCTTTGGTAGGCAATTTTTTCATATAATAGTATTTTTTTTCATCAGCTATCAGTAAATGTCCTGGGAAAACATCTAGTTGTCCCTGGCTGTCAAAAATGTTTTTCCACCCATCATATTTAGCCAATCAGATCTATGCAAGGAGGGCATGGGAAACCAACATTGCTTATAAAGGCTAGAACTTTGACGCCAAAGTATACTACACTAACAATTAAAACGAAATATGCATATTTCAAAGGCTTTGTCTGACACAACAGTAAATAAAGCATTAAGGACAAGCGCTCAGATGGTGTGGTGCAGATACAGCGGAAGTGGCGAGGGCGAGATGCAGTTGTCGTAGAAGATCTGAAGGTTCTGGTCTACGTCCATGCGGCTCTTCAGGAATATCTCTAGCTCCTGCACGGTCATCTCATGCACGGCGTTGCCCTCCTTCGCGTTCTTACCCAACGCGGCCTGCGAGGGGAAGCGGATCCGCACGTCATGTGGTGCGTTGCGGTCGTAGTCGGTGCAGCAGTACGCGGACCACATGTCTTCCGGGATACCCACGCGGTCCTGGTTGTTGCGACGGATCATGTTCCCGGTCGTGGTCACGCCGGTGACGATGAAGGCGGTGCCGCGGCAGAAGTTGTTGAGCCGGATGCGGATGCGCTCCTCGTGCTCGCGCCATGGCCCGATGTTGAACTCACGAATCTGCGGCACTACGTTGGTCAGCGTATAGGTGGCGGCGCGGTCATGCGGGTCGGATTGGTGCTGGTCAGGGTTCAGGTGGCCTCTTTCGTACAGCACCACGTCGGAATAATCGTCGAGAACCGCCTGACTGTCTTCGAACTTCATGTGCAGATAGCCTGTCGGGAACGGCAGCATGTTTCCGTTTCCATCAATTTCTGCCAGCTAAAGGAAAGACGGAAGAGCAATTAAAGTTGCATTCAAATCCCGTGAGACTATAGTGTGTTGTGGTGTAATTTCTTAAATGTTATAGACTACCTTAGAACTGCTACCTTAGAAGACGTTTAAAATGCAAATGTTTTCGCTCATAAAGAAGCGATTATATATTACACGTCATTCACATGACATAGCCTAACACAGAAAATAAGTTTATCTTAAAGTAGGCTACTAACATTAAATGAAAGTTTCAAGCACTTTGTTCATATATTAACTTATGAAGACAAAGTAATCTGCTTACACAAAGGTCGCAGAACTGTCAGCATTTATGCTGCCTTCACGTGCTAGTTGGAAGCTCCTACTTCTTGTGAAATTGGAATTATGAGTGCGTCATGTTCAAGTGCTTTGTTGAGGCAAGGTTCATTCTCACCTGCTTCCATGTTAAAAGGTTGAAGGTCACCCAACTCGGGAACTCGGGTATCAAAATTATCTACGAGTTTCCCACTGGTTCTAATGACTTGAGGGGACTTTAATGTGTTACTTCCCAGTCGGAAACTGGGAAATATTTGCCATAATTCCGATAGCACGTGAAGGCAGCATTAGATCAAGTAACCTATATTCTCACCTGTGGCTCATACATCCAGGGATAGTCCACTCGCCGGTCCCCCTCCGTCTTTTTGAAGGTATATGCAGAGTAAACTGGTATGCGTTTGTGAGCGTCGTACAGGGTCACATATCGGGGTTTGTCCGCGTACCGCTGACAGATCCTTTTAAGGTGGCTGTCGATTATTCCACGCGGTGGCGTTCCCATGTACAAGGAATCCTTGCATCTCTCTACATGGTTAAAATCCAGAACGACCGTGCCCGAGCTCTGAGTCACAATATTAAACAGGGAGAGCCCAAACGCTAAACAGAATCTTGAGGTGAGCATGGCACGGACCTCTTCTCGAAGCTCCTATACTGTTTCTCCTGCAGTAGTGTGATGACTGATTAAGAGTTCAGTTACGATTTAAATGTGAGAGTACAGATATGCAAAGCATATAGAGTAGCCTACAGTGCATAGACAAAACGCCACTTCATCCATATGGGAGCCCAGTTGCAGGCCAAGGCATTGCCTATCTTATTTCATGTTTAATAAATGATGGAATATGAATAAAATAAATCCCATGCTCTTGTGGTGCTACCATTCTGCAGTTATGTTATGTTATCCCTACATCAACACTACACTACTTGAAGGCACACTGCCCGACTGTGTTGTAGCGTCCACTGAAGTTTTTGCCCTAGCTCAATGTGTGTGTTTGAAACACAAATGTGCAGGAAAGTGCACATAGTTCTAGGGTCGTAAGGTTAGACAGTGGTGTGACCTTAGGAGGTCGGTTATGAGATGGCCATGCTGTCTCCGGGTTTAAAACACTGGTTTCAACAACAAGTGTAAATTCAAATTTTCAGTTAGTCCAGTGCCTAAGAAGTGGGCTGTAGTGGCTGGAAGATTTCTGGTTCAAATCCCAAGCCAGGTGGGTAAACTCATGCAACCAAGGGACTGATGTATTCATGTCAGATGCCCTAGCGCTAAACAGAACACAAATACTGTGCCTGGTCTGATCACATGCACCGCTTGACATAAAAGGTTTTTGACACTTGTCCTCAGTCAGAACCAAAGATGCCGTTGTAAATCCTTCTTTGCTGTGTGTGAAATAAAGCATTATATTCAGCCTTCCTTGTATGCCAGGCCATCACGCTAATAAAGTAGGCTACACGTGTAATTTAAACGGCATGCTTAACAGATCACTCCAAATCTTCTGTCAAATTACCTTTTGTGGGATGTTACCAGACTATTCCGCTTATTATAGAACACCATTTACATTTACATTTACAGCATTTAGCAGATGCTTTTATCCAAAGCGACTTACAATTAGTCCATTTGTTAACACTATGAGTCTATTGTCTACAGTTCCCTGTGTGTAAGGTGTAGTGCTGTAATCAATGGGCTTCACAGTAAAATGTAAAACAGTCTAATCTGTCTGACGGAGGTACAAAGGGCACTACTGTGTTAGTGGCAGTTCACGGGTACTAGAGGGGCAGATAATACAATTCACTCACACAAGATAACGCCTGAAGGTTTACCCTTGTATGGACTTTGAACACAGACCGCGATACAGTAGGTACATGTGTACTGTGGAGGCCGGCTCGTGTGAAGGTGAATGCACGCCTGCCTGCCTCTGTATTACATTCAAAATGGTAGTTATCGCCTGCTGTCTCTCACCCTCTCTTTAGCTATAGTATACTCTCTCGTATACTACAGTAAGAGTAATAACAAGCTTATACCGAATGTAATATCAGTATAAACTACCTTGGTTTTTTTGTTACATTTTACATTTTACTAAAAAGATAGACTCCTCAATTGTGTTGTAACATTCCCAAAAGCTCCATTTTTCTCCCCTTGCTCTTGTTTGAAACACAACTGTGCATAGAAGTGAACGTAGTGGGAGGGGTAAAGAATGCTGTAATGTAAACGTTTGCAACATTTGCTGTAGAGTTTTAGCGGTGGTTGAGTTTGTATGAGAAAAAAAAACATTTTTCAAAAATGCATTTTGTGCCAAAGCAATGGCAAAATTATCCACATAGACTGTTGTTGTGCAGGCGTTGTGAAGAGCTTTGTAAAAATCCACACAGTATTGTGGAATGCATATAACTAATTGTAAAAAATCTGGAATGTTATAGCACTACAAGAACTTCACATTTCCTCACTAGCTCTATGTATGTTTGAAACACAAGTGTGCCTGTGGCTGTAAAGGGAAGGTTAAAGAATGGTGTGAGCTTAAGATCTCTGTACGTGGGGAGTAGAGAGGAGTGCAAGCACTCAGGTGGAGTTCTGGACACGAACCAAGCCGTGGCCCTTCAATCTGTTGACTTTAATAAATTATTGTTTAGGAGAATCATCAAGTAAGGATAAGACATTGGAGAAAGCTGTAGAGTGGAGCAGATAGTCTAGTGGTTAGGGTTGTCAACTATCACCCAAAAGGTTTAGGCTTCAATCCCCAACATGTCCTTAATACCTTTAAACTCGCTTGGGACTAAAAGTATACATTATGCATACTGTATTCTTCATGGCTATAGATAACACTGAGCACAGGGCGAACACAGTAAGAAAACCTGTAGTAATATAAGTGTTTAATGAGTTGTAATTGTGTAGCAAAAGCCTTTCTGTGAAAGTATCATTTGATTTTAGATTATTTTTGTTCAGAGATGCTGTGATGCATTTTGTGCTTTTTAGTTAAGTGCCCACTCGTGCAAATGAAAAATAGTTTGGCATATTAATTGGTACAAGCTGGCATATGCTGTACTAAGTCAGTTTATGAGTAACTGAGGGATGATTTTTTATTATCTCAAGACTATCTTGCAGGTATAATCATCCTGAATAATTTGAATTTTAAATATGAGGCTTAATGCAATCTGGTGGACAAAAATGAAGTCATATTTTAGCTTGAACATTACTTAAACTTGCTACACATCAGTTTCCGTAATCCATATATCCAATAACTATATTTTAATGTACAATAAACAATTATCATAACTCATATATATAAAGTGAGAACAACAAAGGTCCTAAATTTGATCCTTGAGGAAGACCGGTGATCAGACCAAGGGCTGCCGAAATAAAAGACTGAACTCTGACATGTTGGGAGCGGTCAGTGAGGTAAGACTCAATCCATTTAAGCGCATCTGAAGAAAAATTTAAACTACCTAATTTTGACAGCAAGACTTTATGATTGACAGTGTTGAAAGCCTTCTTAAGATCCAGGAACACGCCACCAACAACCCCACCTCTGTCCAACAGAGGTGGGGTTGTTGGCTAAAGTAAATAAAGAAGCAAGTCGCAGTCTCGGTGGAGTAATTTGCTCTAAAGCTAAACTGCATAGTTTAGCTTTTTTTTTTAAGCACTTTGCAATTAGCAATTATTTACTGTTTGAAGATTGTAAACTTAAAGTGTGAATGATAACTTTGTTTATTGTAATTTTTAAGGCTTAAATGATAAATATCCGAGTAATGTTGTGCAAATGCATAGGTAAAGTAACCTTGTTACATGATGCTGTCCTTATTTTAGAGGATGTTATCTACTTGTAAAACTCGTGGTTAACCGGTTCAACTGTTGACAAATGTAATTGTAAGTCGCTTTGGATAAAAGCGTCTGCTAAATGCTGTAAATGTAAATGTAAATGTAAATGCATAGTGTGGAGAGCATAGGGTGTGGTATTTAGATGGTTAATAATTTGTTTCTCTAAAATTTTAGACACTGTGGGCAATATACTGATGGGTCTGTAGTTTGACATTGAATGAGGGTCTCCACTTTTGAAAATGGGAGCAACAATAGTTTGTTTCCACATGCTTGGGAACATATTTTGTGAAATGGACAGATTGATACTTTTGGTAATGGGGTGTGTGACTGATGTACTGAGCTCCTTGCTATAACCTCAATATTATTTGTTAGTTTTTGTTTATTTACTTTCATTTCTAAAATATTTTGTTCTTTGGTGCGATCACCTATTATTTTTCTTGGCTGGTTACATATTACTTTAGCATTTCCATTTGATTTTTCAATTATCGTAAACCTTGGCTTTTTTTTAATGATCTTACAACTTTATTTCTCAACATGGTAAAACGTCCTCTGTCATGAGTTAATTTAGTTTTATTTGCTATTTTTAGGGCTTGGTCTCGCTCTTTCATGAGTTTTATGATGTCAGGGTTTATCCAGGGTACAGTGTTTTTGTGTTGTTTGTGCTTGATTTTCTGTGTGAATTCTTTACTAGTTCTCTCCAGTGTTGTAAAAAATATTTGGCTGTCTTATTCATAGTCAAAGGTCTAAAGGTCTAAAGGTCTAATTTCATCCCATTGAATTTACAAAGTTTTAATATTTACTTTTAGGAATTGTAATATTTTCTTTATTTCCTCTAGCACAAGAATGGAAACGTTTTTTAGTAAGTTTTCTAGTGAAAAGAGATAAACCTGTTAAAATATTAAATGATTTTACAATTCTTTCTGGTCTATTAGTAAATATGAGATCGATTTGTGTCTTGGTAGAGTTCGTTATTCTTGTTGGCCCACAGATATTTTGTTAGATCAAACCTGTTTGAGCTTTTTTCTAGAAAGTTTGTCTTCCCAGTTAATGTTAAAATCCCCCATGGTGATAAATTCTTTATCAAGATTGCTTTCCTTTAACAGCTTCTCAAAGTTTTCATAGAAGATGTTATCTGCAGAGGGAGGCCTGTAGATTACAACAAGGACAAAGGACATTTGTGGTGAAAGGCTGATAGTGAGACCTTAACATTCTAATGGAATACAATTTGACCACTGGATTTTGTGCTTTTTATATAAACCATCACTCCTCCCCCTTTTTTTGATCCCTCCCTGTCTTTCCTGTAAAAGGCCAAGCCTTAGCTCAGAGCCAAACCTCTATAGTAATATTTTAAATATATGATATATATATATAATATTAAATAATCCAGATTCTCACACTAAATTGTTCATACTAATTTTCATATTTTATTTTTATTGAGGCTGTTATAAAGCCTATCATTTTGTCTGTCTGCAGTAATATAAATTGAACACTTAGGGGCAGTGTAGCCCTGTTTTGTGCAGAATGCACGGGCTCGTTTCTTGAGTGGACTGTTGGAATCTTTATGTACTATTTGGTCGCATTTTTGTTCAAATATGTATGTAGATATGTGTGTAGATAATATGTTGATGTAGTAACATTCTCAATTCAGCCACAAGGAGACGTGGTTTAGTAGAATTTCCAGCGTGACGTGATACACTCGGCTTAATACAATTCTGCACCAAAGGCTGTTGATTGGTCTTTCTACCGCACAGGGTAGTGTAGTGGCCAATAGGTTTTGTCCTGAAGACGGGCTGTTGCTAAGGCACGCCAAGGTAAAGTAAGCAGTTTCCAACTACTCCTCTACTCCCTTTGATAGCGTTTTGTCAGCTCACTATCGTGTATTTATATACTGCTTCTGGAGGTGTCTGTTGTTAGAAGAGTGGTGATGGTGAAATCAGAAGAGAGAGGAACGGTTACTAAGAATGTAGATAAAATAGACATGAACCCCCCCCCCAACATACCCTCCACGGAGCTGAGGTTGTAGACCTAGCACCGCCTCCTCCCTTTATTTACATTTACATTTACAGCATTTAGCAGACGCTTTTATCCAAAGCAACTTACTATTAGCTTTAGCGTCATGATTCAGAATAGAGGAAACTATTTAGCCTTTAAGTGATTTAAAATTGTTTGCATTACATTTGAAGTCTGCAGCTGAACAGAAACCATTATAACCATGAAGGAGGAAGGAATTCATTCTGTTACATTTCTCACAGGTCATGATGGCCATGCTGAAATATCTGCATAGCCAGACCTTTCAAAGTTTACAATTGAATGAATATGAATTCACCTCAGCATCACTGAGCCTCACAATTCATTTATATGGACTGAATAAAAGATAAAGATTGTTATAGCACTGTATCATTTGTGGTCTGCTCTGCTGTTTAAGCACGTGTGATAAAATGTCAGCCAATTAATTGATCATTTGAATGTTGTTAAAGTAACTGTAAAGACAGGCGGGTGTTTGAGATAAAATGGCTGATTGGACCTCCTGGATTGCTGGCTGTGTGTGTTCACACCATAGACACATTGAAAGAAATGGCGGCTCGTATACTTTCCAAAAGCTTTGCTCATTGGCGGTGCGAGGCACGTGAACAGCGCGCCGTAGAACAGCATCCAACAATCAGATTTATTGGTTTTTGTATAATTTTGTAATTAAATCATTGTAGGTATGATTTGTTTAATGTTTAGCACTAACATCATAACATCAACATCGATTCTAGGCACCGTCCCCGGCTGCTCCTCGTGCAGGACAGCGACAGGCAGGTTGAGTCATGGAAAAGAATCGTCCAAACTGTCTACACTGCCATTGTTAGAAAGAATCAATCTACATAATAATAACAAATATTATGAAGCGACATGCGAGTCAAGTGTGGCACATGTAAAAAATTGATCGTAGCAGTAAAACCGATTACACATTTTTGAATGGGGTGTGTATAGCGAACCAGTTCTTCCAGGTGCAGTACCACCAGTCCCCACAAAACATGACTGTTTCAAGCCTAGAGTCAGACCCTGCCCCCCTGGTTCACACACCTCGGTGTGTGAACAAAACAACTAACGGCTTTTTTATGATTGGATTATGTGATTTGTGACATCACAAACTGCAACAGCAATTGCAGCTCAGGACCACCTGCCTTCAACCTGAAATAGATTGATACATATATTTAATATATAATATATGCAATATATATACAATTTAGTATACAAAAATATATTAACACATATAGATAAACATGGATAACGGTAGACATGCCCACATGTATTGTTACAGTATGTACTGTATGTTTCTCATAAAACATTTGATAATGATAACAGACAGTTTAGCTGGATGTCAGTTTGCATGCAATGCCAATATTTGTACAAATTAGTGTCTAAAGTAAATATGATGTACCAGCAGTAAAGTAATCCGCCACAATACAAGGATAAGTGATATAAATCTGCATCTTGCATGCATAGTTTGAGAATTTTCCATTTGACTGCTGTGTTTCGAGGCTGACCACTTCTTTTTAGCCAGTGTTGAAATCTCCAGTCATACGGTATATTGTGTATATCTATTTTCAAAAAAGAGAACCAAAATTTAACATGACTGGAAAATGTGCTTCTCTGCTTGAGAAAATAGGAATCTATGCCCGTGTTGGTACTGTATTGGCCCTGTTCCCACCATCAGTTAATCGCACACAGACATTAAAACCATAGAATACACACAAGTGCACGTACACACACAAATGCAGAGAGATAGATAAAAGAGAGAGAGAGAGAGAGAGAGGAAGAAGGACAAATTCTCCATTCCTCTCTCTACTGTTTCCCTCCTCCTAGCTCCCCTCTACTGTTCATGGCAGAATTTGACCGATATGAAGCCCCTGCTCTCTCATTGGCCAGCGTGCCGTGAGTGGCAGCGAGCCAGCCCGCCCCTGCCGACTCTCACCAGGCTGATGTGAGCTCCCTAGCATCAGAGAGAGAGAGAGAGAGAGAGAAGGACCCGGAGGAGGAGGAGGAGGAGGAGAGAGAGACAGAGAGAGAGAGAGAGGGAAGACAGGAGACAGGAGACAGAGGAGCGGATCGGGTCAGACAAGGAGTAGAGGAGAGACAGGGAGGAGAGGGGAGACGGCCAGGAGGGAGGCGTTGGACGCGCGAGGACAAAACCCCCGGTGAGACACACACACACATACACACACACACACACACACACACACACACACACACCAGCTAGCCTGCAGCCCCATCTGCAATCTGTCAGCAGTTGAATGGAAATATACTGTGTGCACTCTGTGCGCGTGCATGTGTGTATTTTGAAGCCGTGTGTGTGTGCCCGGTTGAGGACCATCTGTCTGAGCCCTACGTACTGCAGGATGTGTCTGCATGCTATCAGCTGCACACTCGTGCATGGAGCACATGCAGGCACTTTCTCTCCCTCTCTCAAGCACTCTCGCTCGCCCGCTCACACATATGTAGGCACGTATACCACGTACACACTCACGTGTAGCTTTATGGCAGGAAAATGCAGTGATTCGTAGTAATAATGCATGTCTTTTTTCTGAATGACTGTACTCAGAATTCATACTTTGTACTGTATGTGCCGCATTTCACTATTTGCTTGAATGTGTGTGCATTTGTGCAGTACAGTAGCATTGAGGGTCATTACATGTGGAATCAGTACAGCAGATTGTGTATATGACAACATCTGTGCTTGATCTACGTAGTAATTGTATACAGGAAATCCTGTTGTTGTAAAAAGGCATGTTGTGTCTGCGCCTGCTCTCGTCCTCCAAAATAACTGACCCAAATTATTCACCCTTATTCAGCAACCTGCTGGTCGGGGATCTTTGAATAGCACGAGTAAAGGACACCCTCGCTCTCTTGCCTGCCCAGACAATAGGCAGCGTGCTTTTCACCGGTTAGTGGGAGACAGTTTGGGCAAACACCTGGACAGCAATTCTTACTATTAGCATTCAAGCCGGTTGTCTGGCATGTGCCCACGCACACACACACGTGCGTAATTAGTACTGATCCTATGCCAACTTGTCAGTTAGTAGGGAAATGTTTGCAAAAATATAGTAATTGTTATTTACAACAAAACACCCCCCCCCCAACACACATACACACACATTATTTGCCTTGACCTTGCGTACAGTCCGGTCCCTGATGGAGGGCTGTGCTTCATTGAGCGCACACCAGTCGAAGAGTCCATCATGGCGATAGAGTAGGGGGATCTAGCGGAAGGCAGCAGAGCAGCAGGGATGATGTTATTTTTAGAAATATGATTGATATTCAGCTCGCGTGTTCTGCACTGTGATCATGTGACTCTCCACTTCACATTGCTGCCGTCCACCGCTCCTTATAACAACTACTCTAGTGTGTCTGTGTGGATCGCGTGGACATCACCGGTTAAAGTGCTGCGAGATGCATTGTGTCTTCCCCCTCCATCTACCCCCTGGGGCGACAGTTGCACAGGGGGTAGAGCAGGTCGTCTGGCGATCAAAAAGTCGCTGGTTCGATACCCGCTGACTTCTGTCTAAGTGTCCCTGAGCAAGACGCCTAACCCTAACTGCTCACGATGTGTTGGATGGCGCCTTGCATGGCAGACACCACCATCGGTGTGTGAATGGGTGAATGTGAAGCAATGATGTAAAGCGCTTTGGGTGGCCTATGGGGTACAAAAAAGCGCTATATAAATGCAGTCCATTTACCATTAAGCCCCTCGCGTAACAAGACTAGCTGTCTTGTTACGCGATCCGCTATAGAGACCAGTGGAGCCACCCCTCCATTTATGGTGCACAAACGCTATCTCTCTTAATGTACACACACACATAGCCTACATTAGAAACACGAAACTGGGGATTACATCTGCAGTGTTATCCGTTGGAGAACTGCTAGCATGTGACAGACTTAGCGGACGCTTAGTTTAGGGGATTTTTCCCACTGATGGCTGCAGGTGCGTAGCGTGTCTGTAGGACTCCGTGCTAGTGAGCGATTATCTCAAGCGTCCAGGGGATACACCGAGAGAAATTGTAGGATGTAAACACGGAGGGGCTTATCCCGGTAAACGTGACAATCCGCTCGCACACACTCAACCACTCCCCTGTTGCCCGCCAGGCCGCCGCGCACCCGAGCACCTCTGGAGTAAATTAGGCCTATATCATCGGTTGCCGTGGATACGATAACACGCCGTGCGGAGAAAGAAAAGAAGAGTTTAGTGAATATTAGGGTATGTGTTATAGCTATTCAGTTGTGAAATAATAAAAAGATTTTAATTACAGTAAGTGATAAGGGGGTGATATTTGGAAGAAGGTGAGAGCAAAGAGGGATCTGTCTCTCTCTCTCACATACACACCTAGGGCCTACACTCTACATGTCTGTGCTTTTTTCACTTTCATTCGCTTTGTCTTAAATGGAGGATTGCCGATTTGAAAGAAGGTAAATATGTGTGAGGGAGAGAACTGGTAGTGAGAGTGGGGGCTAGTAAGGGATAGTGCAGGAATTGAGTGTGGGCTCTTAAATCCCTCCTCAATGTTTCTACATCTGGGTACCAACTGACTGGTATTTATTTACTCCTGTGCATGTGTGTTTTAAACAGTGAGGATGTCCTTTAAAAGCACATGAGGCTGTCCAGGAACCA
Source organism: Percopsis transmontana (assembly GCA_025447815.1). Taxonomy (NCBI): domain Eukaryota; kingdom Metazoa; phylum Chordata; class Actinopteri; order Percopsiformes; family Percopsidae; genus Percopsis; species Percopsis transmontana. The sequence goes on along the minus strand of JAOEHI010020834.1, from coordinate 35,477 downwards.
CAGAGTCTGTTTGCCTGCTCCTGTAACGCTCATCAGCAAGGTAAGTCTGCTGTATAAATGTATGTATGTAAATGTATTCGTCTTACACGTGAAACTGGGTTACGTTTTAAGGAAAGTTTAATGGAAGTGTAAATGAGCTCACAGGGTTTCTACAGACGGAGGGGAAACGCGCCCGTCTTTCCTCGGTGACAACTACAAGCAGGGTTTCCTTGGTGACGAACTGGAAGCCCAGGCTGAGCTGTAGCGTGCACAACCTCGCAGGGATTGATTATACACCTGCTGGTGGTTTCTTATGGGCATGCCTCTATTACTGCAGTCAAATACAATGCAGAGACCAAAATTTAGACAAAATTAAAGGACCTCTGAGCCATCTGTAAAACCTACCTCACAACATTTGATAAATATTTAGCAAATATTGTATATATTGTACTTTCAATGTCTGAACATCCAAACATTTCAAATTCATGATGATGTTTCTCTTAACATGATGTTAAGAAAGTTCAATAACACAAATATGCAAGAAAAGCTGAAAAGATTCCAATAAGCCAATTAGAGGAGCCATTACTATATGCATTAAAATCTGATAAGTTATCACACAAAAGGATTAAATATATACAAAACAACGTCTATATTACAATAAGAGCTACAGTTTTGGCTACCTTTCATGCATTAAGTTAGCTGTATATACACTGCTACAAAAAATGAAGGCAACACGTAATGACCAAGTCAATTAAACTTCAGGGATATCAATCTGTACAGTTAGGAAGCATTAGTGATTGTGAATCAATGTCACCTGTTTTGGGGCAAATGATACTGACAACAGGTGCACTGGAGAGGCAACAGCAAGACAACCCCCAAAAAGTGAATGGTTTAGCAGGTGGTGGCCACAGACAATTGCTCTCTCCTTATCTTTCCTGACTGATTCTTCTCTAGTTTTGTGTTTTGCTAGTGACTTTGTCACTACTGGTAGCATGAGGCGGTGCCTGCAGCCCGTTCAGGTTGCACAGGCAGTCCAGCTCCTCCAGGTTGGCACATCCATACGTGGTGTCGCAAGAAGGTTTGCTGTGTCTCCCAGTACAGTCTCAAGAGCATGGAGGAGATTCCATGAGACAGGTCGTTACATGTGGAGAGCTGGACAGTAAACTAACACTGTGCCACCTGATTTTGACTGACTTCCCTCTGCTTCACCCCCACACCCATTTCGGCGCAAGCGATGTCACGGCGAGCCGGGAAATTAACAAATACGCAAGAGAAAAGCCCCCTTGCGGCCAACTCTATTCTCACTACGTCTGCGTTAGCGCTTCCGCCAGCCTTAAGAAGCCTGGAAACTAGAGTGTGGAAGCCCTAAGTAAATGTAAATACAAGGATGAGTTTTTCAAGCAGAAACACAAGTTAATGATCAGAGGTTAAAGTTTAATTTAATGTTGAATTTACATTTACATTTACAGCATTTGGCAGACGCAACTTACAATTAGTACATTTGTCAACAGTTGAACTGGTTAACCACCAGTTTTTGCAAGCAGATAACATTCTCTTAGAATAAGGACAGCATCATGTAACAAAGTTACTGAATTGTGGGAAATGGAGTTTTATAGCATGAGCACATGTGACAGACGTGAAAGAGTCTGGAGATGCTTTGGTGAACATTATACTGCCTGCAAAATCATCCAGCATGACCGGTTTGGCGGTGGGTCAGTAAAGCTCTGGGGAGGAATATCCTTCGACGGTCGTACAGACCTCCACTTGCTAGCCAGCGACTGCTGTTAGGTACCAGGATGAAATCCTCAGACCCATCGTTAGACCTTACGTTGGGGCAGTGGGCCCTGGGTTTCTCCTGGCACAGAACAACGCCCGGCCTGATGTGGCCTGAGTGTGTAGGACTTCGCAGAGAGACTTGACAAGAATTTGCTACTAGAAACAGTTTAGAGAGGAGGAATCTAAATCTAAATTTAAACATCAAATTATTGGTCACATGTCTAAATAATAAAGGCATAGGGCCTCTACTAATAATATTAAATAAATCAGATTTTACTGATGCAAAGATGTTAGAAACGATGCATCGCGAGGTCATGCCAAATTGTATCCGGTGCACACTTTATTAATTGGGGCAATCACATCATGAACTTTTATGTCGGTGCACTGATGCAAATCGGTGATTCTTACCATCTCTAATATATATATAAACTGAATATTAGGGGTGTGCAGAGACAATAATATCTGTTTCTGTTTCTGTATCTTTTAATGTCATGATTGTACTGTATCTCCCCTCCCTATTCAATTGACTTTTGATGGGACTATGTAAGTTTCACCAACAGCACTAGGTGGTCAACACGCCTGTGTTGTTTACGAGTACGCTGTATGTTTAATTAAAATACACTTTGTGCGTTTACTGCTTCCACGCCTTCCTGTATATTCCTCCGGCTCTTGCCTTTCAAATACACATCGCTTACAGTTAAATCACAAAAAATATCTGTATTTGTATTGGTATTTAGATGGGTCACCGAAAGTGGGAGGGGCTTAGACTGGAAAATTGTGTAAATGCAACTTTTTCACCCTCCCTATCATTTTTAGATAGAGCACACCTCCACCACTCTGCGTTACGGGATATTGACTTTTCTGACACCGTAGATTGTGTGCTTGCATTTATATTTAAAATGAAAACTACATACAAGTAGCAGGCTAATGATCAAATCAAAAGTAATGACAAAAAGATCAACATCAGATTGGTGTACTGTTTGGGCCAAGCAGCAATGTCTGGGCAGGTGTTGCGAGCTAGAATTTATATGGTATTATCACATGAGGATTACTATTGTCCGATTAATATTAGTATTTTGTGTTGGGATATACTACGTATATATTCTCTGTTTATTATTAAGTGAATTAATTAAATGAAATTGTGTAGTGTCACTTTAACACGTAGGTGCATGTGTGGGAACGAAATGCTTCTCCTGACTTCCGCACTGCTTCCGCAATTGTCGTGTCTTCTGAGCAAGCGCATTAGCATCTACCACGAACCATCCAACCATGGCCACAAACTCGCACGAAGGTTTTTACTGAGGCTGTTCTTAACGTTTTTCGTGATGATGATGGTCTTATTGCGATCTTATTTTTTGACGTTAGTTTACACGGTCTCCGACCAGACGTGGGTTTGATCGTAAGGATACGACAAAGATAACATATTGAATACCAGCTCTGTCTGAAACACACTGCTTAGTGTACTTAAGTGCACTTAATGTAGGCTATACTAAATAAGTCTCATTCTAACACTGAGTGCACTTGAAGTACACTTAAGTTATTCAAAAGTTAAACTTAATTACACTTAATAGTTAATACAGTTAAAGTAGTGCCAATGTAACACTTTTTAAAAAGTACACAACAATAATATTTTTTCGTCTGGGTGTTTATATATTTTCTGAAACATTTTTTGTGCAAATACAATAAAGGAATATCTCTTGACTTGTCTATTGCTTTTGTTGTATTTTATTGTATAGTATTTTAAAGGACAGTGTAATAACATTTAATTACATCTTAATGAAAAGTCAATTGTACCACTGTAGTTGAGGTAAAGGGAATTACTCATGACACAATTATAATGGTGTTATGACAAAGACACTGACAGGTTATGTCGTCTTGGTTAGTGTCAAGTTGTCATAACATAGACATCCCAAACAATGTCAACTTGACAATAAAAATTGCATAAATTACAGAATGACTCCTAATGACAACAGTCATAAAAATTCATAAAGACTCAGTTTCATGACAAATGTAGTGTCATGCTTATGAGGGTGTCATGTCAGTCTTATGCACACCCCTTTGTGGTAGGAGTCACATGGCCGCGATATTGCATAAATGCTGTTATCGTCACAGCCCTAGATTGACTTGAAATGTATGATAATTGCCCGTCCATACATTCTCAAAATGTCATTTAGATTTTTTTTTCTCAGTTATAATGCATTGTCTAGTGCTGTGAATTAATATGTGCTGAGTGTTTTTGTAGATATATAACAAAGACGTGAAATTGTAGTTTGTTGTACGTACAATGTAGTCCTATAATAAAATATATAGATCACATGCAAATCTTTAATTAATACTTAGTTCATTCTCTTGTCTGAGCTTGTTTTGTTAAATACAGAACAAGATAGGCCTACCTATCTTTTAATATGGTTATTTTAATAGATCCATAGGCCACAAACCACATTCAACAAACCATATATGTACATGCCTGTATGTACATGCATGGACATAATACAAACATACTGTATGGTGGGGATCGTTCTAATAATACATCCATGCCTGTTCCCAGTTCAATCCCAACTCTAAAAGCTTCCAGAGTTCTATACGGCTCTGTGTCTGTTGCTCAAGCTCAGTCTGAGAACCGTCAGACCAGAGCGGGCATTATGATAATGTAGAGCTAGGCTACTCCGGTAGACATGTACACACAGAATAGTCACACTGAGTCAAATGGCAGTCGTTTAGGCTTGATTGGGAAAGACCGCGGTTATTAAATTTTGTATATAATATAATAAGTTGTACGAAAAAAAATACGGTAGGCCTATCCGAATACAGTATTCGGGTTTGGATACATCCCTTCTATATATTCTGTACTATTCTTTGTTTTTCCACAGGTTTACTCTTTGCCCTCTCAGGTGTGAAGTGGTGGCCTTTTCTCACACAGACTAAGACTGGTAAAGATCTGTTTTTCCACTTACACTGTCCCACACTTGATTCTCAAAAAAACTTAAAATGCAGTATTCTAAAGTGGGGTGAGATTAGAACACGGAAGTGTACACATATTTATAGAAGAACAATAATTGTACACTTAATTCCTGTTTTACCGAATTACAATGTAAACTACTGCAATGAAATAACAAGTGAAATCCCTGAATCAGCAGCATGTAAATACTTTATACTGCGTAATGTGAAGACATTGCAGAATATTCCCAGTTGTATTAGTAATGGATTTTTCATTACGTTTACATACTTTTCTATATTAATTTATTAATCTGTTGGTATTATCTTGATTTGCCACTAGGCTGAATGTATCACCCAGTAGATCTGTACTCTGGTCGGAACACATGGGACTCCTATCCAGCAGGGGGAGCTAACAGAGGACAATGGGCTCCCAATCGCCCATGGAGCCATGCAAACAGGTCAGCAGCATTCATGTTTTCGTAGCTGTTTTCTGGCTACTTCCATTGAATTAACCTAAATCTATAGTTTATCCTAACAATAACTCCTAACCATAATTAAACCTTGACCTTAATCTTAACCCTAACCTAATTAATTTAACCAAAATTTTACAAGGAAAAAAAATAAAATAAACATAATGCACAGCATTCTCACAAAAAACACAAGTTTTAAGTGCTGGCAATGCAATACATGGGTACCGTACCTGTCTGATCGAATAATCTTGTTACAGCTGTTCTTAAAATGGCAGCCTATGTACTTTCAGTGGTCATAACATGTATAATAACATTATATAACAATTGTATTATAAAACATAAAATTAACACCCCAGCCACTGACAGAACGACCTGAGTCATAATACCGTATAAGTCATCATACCAAAACAAAAAATAATGGAAAAGACTAGTGTATTTGTTGGACATGATGCTGCCACAATATACTGTATATACAGTACCACAGAATTAGTTCCGGTTTGCAATCCTGTGTCTTTAAACCCCTTGTTAGTGATGCGGACATCTCAGACATCTTTTATGCATATAAATATTTTATAATTCCGGTTCCTTGATAACTGTCAAAGTGCTTTCTGTGTGGACTGTGTGGAAGTTAAACACATTTTCCCTCTTCCTTACAGATGTCATGGTGGACGTAATCCATTACACGCTCCACAGTCAAGTCATGTTTATAGCAGGTGACTGCCACATCATCCAGTTTATCTCCTGTTAAGAGAAGGCATTATTGTTTATTTTTCACATTTTGTTAGTTGTGGCGTACCTTCACAATGTTGTTTTTGATTGTGCTCATAAAGGTTCCTTACAGTATTCTCTTTAAAAACAAAACAAACAAAACAAAACACTAGAATCAAACCGCAGTAACAGCCCCCTCTACAGGTGAGTAACCTGCTATACAAAAGTTAGTAAATTACATCACCTGGTAACAATTTAGGCCAATCAGAAACAAAATGTGCAGTAACTTGTTCAACCTGTAGAGGGTGCTGCTCCTGCAGTTTGATTACTCCTTATAAATGCAACCTAGCTTATGTCGTTTTTAGCCCAGTCTCATGAGATCAAGGTAAAATAGTGATGCTTTTCCAGAACAGTTATGCGTCTCCGTTTGACAAATATTATTTTTGTAAAACAAATTACGTATAATAATTTAGTCAAGATTTGGATGATTTTCTAGATAATACAATATCCTATTTACAATACTTTCATCAACATTTATACGTAAACTGAAAGTTTCGACGAATGGTTGAATTATATTGTATAATATATTTTTGTTTTAATGACGAAAAATTGTGGTTGCTGATGTACAGAAATATTGATCCACATTCTGAAGTATAATAATTTGGACTATCTTCTAGCTAAATAAGGGTCTGAGCATGCTCCCCTGGTTTATTTTAAGCCCCCAAAATATGGTTATTTTTGGTTGAAAGTATACATGTTATAGTTTGTGTTAGACTATCTATCTAGATCTAATATGACTTACTTAAATTCTCCACTCATCCATCCAACACCAACAAAAAGGCACAAAAATTGCTTTACTATGTAGACAAAATACTTTTATTTTGAGAGAGAGAGAGACAAGAGAAGACATGCAGATGATATTATACCTTTTATTTAAATATAATATCATCTATAATATCATTTATTGGGTTATTTAAAATTAACCCTATAAATCAGACGTGTGAAACATGTACTGTATCATACACAACAGGGCAAACCTAAATTAAACTAATGAGCTAAATAAAATAAAAACCTGAAAAAGGTATTTGGACTACTGCATGCATCCACACTTCAAAACAGAGACAGTTGAAGGTGTACAGTGTCAAATATCTTAGACTCTCATTCTCTAACTTACTACAACAAATTCACATCTGCATGTATCCGTCCTTTCAGAGGAGCCAAATTCATGATAAAAAAACTGCTGTATAATAGTATAATTTGTCACTATAAAATAAACAATAAAAATAGTTCATCACTTATTTTAGCTTTTATTTGTCACTATTTGGACTTAAATGTAGATATCAAGAAAATTCACATATTCCGCATAATTTTGACAAGAAACATTCAAGTATTTGTCAAATATTGACGAATCACATTTTCGTCAAGTGAAAGGAAAAAAAATACTGTATGATATATTCGTCACAATTTGGATGAAAATAGTTATTCTTCATTACTTACTCTAGCTTATATTCATCAATATTTAGACGTAAATGTAGATATTAAACAAAATCACATATTCGTCAAAATAGCGAATTTCATTTTCGTAACAATTTGACGCTTATGTAATTTGCACAAGTGGGACATTTACAGTTTTTGTTAACATTAAATGCTCTTTTTAGCATGAACAATCATATTCTATGCCAGGAAGACTTACTAGGGCTGAGAGCACATATTAGAGTATGGTGTGTCTTGTTTGTCTTAGGGGGGACAGAGCATCCAGCTATGCCCAGGGGAAAGGTCCAAATAAGGGACATAAGCTGTTGCTGCGTCCCTGGGACAGCAAGGACCAGCTTTACGAGAGCCAGAGCTGGCATCGCCACAATGCCCACTCCTACTACAGTAGACCCGCTGGTCACAGCAGCTATGCCCTGGGACGAGGAGAAACCTACATCAGCTGGAACAACGATGGCAGCAACTCTGCGGTGAGAATCAGAAGAATAATTACAATGAGACTTTTATACAAAGCATTTAATCATGAGCAGGTGATTGGTCTACATTCAACCAATCAGAACGGCAGTTGTTTGAGGGACAATTTTCAGAACACAGGCACTTATTTTCTGTTGACACCAACTGAACTACCCACCTGGATGCTGAAAGGCAAAAGGTTCTGTAACCAGCTGACAAACATTCCAGTACAGTCCGTACTGTAACAACACTGGGAACGCCAAGCTAAAATTCCAAGCATCAACGTCTGTCAGACAAAAACAAGCTGTGGTCAGATGATGTGCAAACAATAATCCAAATCCGAAAAACACAAATGCAATTTACAGACTGACAACAAAACAACAAACATAAATGAACAGGCAGGTTATAAGCACAGCCAGGGCGGGAAGAAAATGATTCTCCCACTGTGACTGGGGGATGTCAGCAGGGGGGTGTAGCTAGAGAGGCAGAGCTTGCAAAATTTGGACAGTTTTGCCAGGCAGTAGATGCACACATTTAACTGCCAAGAAATGTCTGTGTCTTAGTATGGGCGCCCTCATCACCACGACAACAACCCCAGAGAGCTGCCTTACCCGCCAGAGAGATGGGCCCCCTCAGACTCCCGCTGGACGCCCCCTGTCAGAACGATCAACCACAGAGTAGAGCCATGGAAACGCCCCGCCCCCCACCAGCGCCACGACGAGCAGGACCACCGCAGTCTCTCCCCCCGGGACCCCGCGCCCCCCCGGGAGGAGTGTCTCACCAGGAGAAGGCGAGACTCTGGGCCTGAACAGGTAGGAGTTACAGAACTAAATGTTAACATAGTTTTTGAATGAAGTAATAAATACCGAAAAGTAAAAAGTAGTTCTACCTTTTCACTAGACGTCCCACTCTGGATCAAAGTATTTTCTGTTACCGGGTCGTCCCCCGTCACCCCCTCATTACCATCGCTCTAACCGGACCTCACCAACACATCAACAGGTACGCTCTATTACTCTATTATTATTGGTGATTATTATTATGATTATTGATTATGTCCTTCTCTGACTATTTAATATAATTGTCTTTATGTTGGTGTGTGATGTGATAAATTATGATTTTTCTTAGGGAAATTATATCAGCTACTGATACTGATACTTGTTTTGATCAGAATAACCCCTTTTTCCAATGTTGGTGGGTAAGACATTTTTTTTAATCTTTTCATTCCTGGATGGGGTCCCATCCTCCATGGGGTTCAGAGGCTGGCAGCTGTGAGTTGTATACCAAGTTGGTTTTCAATTTAGACTGGCAATGTTTCTTAATAGCTAGGTTATGGAGGTTTCGACTTCAAAAAGATGGATCCATACATTTTATGGAAGAAAACAGGAAATGTGTCAGAGGAACACTAGAATACAGACCAGGTCTGTTTTGAGCTGACTTTGTGGAATGTTCCCCTCCCTTTAGGAAAAGATGAGGTCTGCTGTACACACTAGAGTCGACTACCTAAGTCGACCTACAGTTGACTAAGAATGAACTTTGACAAAAACAATTATTGCTTTTTGATACTTGATAATTGCAGACAACCTCTCAGCAGCGAATCGGAGGACAAGGGCTTTATAACAGCAATCCATCAGGTCAATGCCATAGGACCTCTTCCTCCCACCACCGCCATCTTCATCATCCTCCGTCGACCCACAACGGTGGAAGCAGATCTCCACACCATGGAGGCAAGTTACCTAACCCCCGCCCACACCTGCTCCTTAATACTTGTAATTGTACTCACAGTGAGTTGCGGTAGATAAGGGCGTTTGCTAAATTACCTCACTGTAATTGTAATTGTAGGCCGGGAAAAGCTTGAGCAGAAAGCCTCCTCTTCACCAGCAAAACACACCCATGTGCCTTACAGCCGCCAGAACCATCACAGCCACTCCCAGCGGCACACAAGGCACCTTCGAGTCCAACAGCACAGCGCCCTGCCTCACCCTCCAGAGGGCAGGGACACCAGGGGTAACGAACACAAGCACATCATGGTAAGGACCAATTCCTCTTCAAATTATTACACACACAAACCCAGTTCGCTGTTTACATTTAAGAGGCAAATATGTATGGGTAGGGGTATAGAATGGTTTGAGTCACAAAGCTCTGTAGGTGGAGGGGTCAGATGGGTCTGATTCAAACCAAAACAACAGCATTTTTGTAATGCTAACCACAGGGTTTATTGTGGACACAAACTGTCCCTTTAAATGTTTTTTGTAGATGCTTCCTAACAGAGCCTCAATGAGTATGACACAAATGTGCAATAAGCTTCACAAGCTTTGTTATTGAATGTCAAATTTGTTTGAAAATGTACACAAACAAACAAAATTAGTATCATATATGAAACTTAAAAGTCCTCCAAAACTAGTACCGAGCCCCATAAGCCCCATAAACACAAGATGAGTCCTACAAATGATGCCATCAAGCGGATTCGCTATCATAGCAGCGTGTGAGAATCAGACAATACTGCTTATCAATGTTGTTTTTCAGTGTTTTAGAGAATACAGAATACAATACTGGGAATACAGAGCTACATACAATAAAATGTCCCTCAGTTTTCTCTCTGTATGTCATGCTGTAAAATAATTTGCGTTTGCGTTTAGAAAGGTCAACAGGGTCAAAGTTCACACTGTGTGGAATTCGAGCGGAGCACCCCAACACCTGTGTTGAGCGTTGTGTGTTCACTGGGTTGAGACGAGTGTTAGTATAGGGATATAAATGCCCATAAAATAGTTGTTATTTCTAATAATATTCAGTATGTGTATTGGTGCAAACTGTAGGCGTAACTCATGTGTGTTTCTTTGCATCTAGGAGAATGAGCGTGTTTATTTGAGGGCAAAGTCAAGGAACCCACCATCCTGCGAGACCTCCCATCCTGAGGCTTATACCCATCCTTCCTCCTGCTGCAGTCCCAAACCCAGAGACTCACCTCCCGTCAATTCCCCATCCCCCTCCAGTCCTTCCACTCCCTCCACACACACCAGGACTAGTAGAAGAAGACATCCATCTGCTCAAAGCACTGGCACAGCTACGTCCCGGCAGCGAGAACCACATACACCCCAGGATAGTCCCGCTCGACCCCCGGCACCCAGCGCAACATCTAGCGCAGATTCCTGGCCCCTGGGGTCAGAGGTCAAATTCAAGAGGTCATTGCAGCCCCAGATGTCCAGCCATAACAAATTAAGGGGCGACTTCAAAGATCACGAAAACCCTGAGTGCAAACGTAAATGTAAACAGGGTAAGAAAGACAGAAAAGATAAAATGCAGAAGATTAGAGGAATGAATAAAGAGGGTAAAAAAAAGTTGAAAATTAAAGAAGGGAAAACGAGGGATGGGATGGACACTTCATATCTCTGGAAACAGGACAAAGAAAAGTACAGAAGGGATAGGAAAAAGAGAAAGTTCACAGACACAAAGGAGTTAAAAACCCAAAGAACTAAAATTACTGAAAGAACTGAAAAGGAAATTCTAACCACCTCATTAAAATGTTCTTCAGTAGGCAAGCCGAAAATGAGCAAAAGGAAGATTCAGTCGTTTCCTCTGAGCTCCAATAAGCAAGGCCCATCTCCCCAAACATCTAAACACAAACACAAGGTGAAGAGGGACAGAGCAGAGAAGACCTCATATAGACAACAGCAACAAACACCCACAGGGAATGTTAATATTTCTGAAACTGAACACTCCACTGTAATCCCACAACCTAGATCCACGTCACCACAGCTGTCCAATCACAAAATGCTAGGAAAGGACCACAGCCTCTCCAACCCGCCTTCCCAATTACTGCAAATACAGTCCTCTCCCAACCAGACCAACCCTACAACCCTTTTACTCTCACCTCCCTTAGAAGACGGGCCACAAACCGAGCCTGACCCTTCCATCAATGCTCAATCAAATAAACCCGTAAAGCCTGTCAAATCCAAAGCCGGATGGCAGGGAGGGGTCCTAATGGCCCCGGAACTGCAGCCTGCAGCTGTGATGGGGAGCGTCTTAGATCTCGGGGGCAATCCAGCCGCGAGCCCCCCCGTGCTCAGCTGGCAGGGCTCGCCGGTATCTTCTCTGGGAGACGATGAGGATGAGCTGGACAAAGGGGAGCTGAGAAGACCTGTTCTCCAGCCCAGCCCCACCTGCGACTTCTGTCCCTCACCTGGAGCCCCTGAGAAGTTTGACAATGCGAGTAAGGAAGCCTCTGAAGATGGAAAGCCTGGTTATTTCCCTAGCAACACGGCGGAGCTCTGCGATCTGCCCTGCACTCTCACACCGACCCGAAAGGTAGATGAAAGGCAGGAAGAGAAAGACGGAGACTCTGACTTATCCAACCACTCTCTCCTGCTTCGACGCCTTCACGACCACCAGAATGGACTGGATGATGTTTTCAAGAGCCTGGCCACATTTCTGGGTGGTCAGCAGGTTTCCTGTTGGGGTGGTCCGTTCGGACGAAGCCCAGCAGGCATTGCAGGTGGAGTGAAGTATTCTTCGACCCTGGAACTCGGGCCAGAGATCCACTGTCCAGAACATCAGGATTCCTCCACCGCATCAAATCCTGAAACATCCCCAGAGTACTCCAGCCAATCAGCAGCTCATGCTACCTCAGATGGACTCCTGCGCCCCTACCCTCCCGCAGATGTCAGTCAACAGCCGCCTGCCAATGAGAGCCGAAGGCAGAAGCCGAAAGACATCGAGATCAGGGAAATGGAAACGCGGGAGTGTCTGGACAGGGACGTACTTCTGGAGAGGGCTGAGTCGACAGAGTCTCTGAGCGCGGAGCTGACGGTGACCACCACTCATACTGCCTCTCTGCCCAGCCTCCTTCCCGGCCACAACAAGCCAGAGAGAGGCCACGGCGAAGGAATAGAACACTGCGCTGACAGGAAGAGGAAACATGCGACTGGAGATAAAAGGAGGGGACGAGAGGTACGAGTCAAAAGGAAAAAGGAAGAAAGTCCAATCACCTGCAAACGCAAGAAGAACAAGTCAAAAGTGCAGAAAGAGAAGAACGAATGTAAAAAAGCGTCTGCGTCGTCCCTCCCAGCTTTCTCCTCCAGTGCCAAACAGTTTAAAGATAATATAAAGGGCCTGCTCACTAAGGATGAAGACATCCAGACTGGGATCAGCGGCCAGGTAAAGAAAGAGGAGGAAAACAAGATGTTATCTCTTGTTAAAAACGTGGACGCCACAACCTCAAGCTCGGCCACAACCCCAATGATAGGCATCAGCAAATCATGCACCTTCACATCCGAGATCAAACTTGATCCCCTCAGGCTTAAGGCCCTGTCCATGGGACTGTCCAAGGAGCTGAAGATCCACCTTATTAAAGTGGAAAGGGCTGGCAGCAACACGTTCATCACTTCTGAGATGGAGGAGCGAAGGATTCCGCTGTCCAAAATCAACATTGAAAATTCAGCCAGCGAAGTGATCAGAGCCTGCAGGTAAGTCTGTCTGGCAAGCACAATATTACCCTGGATTCACATTTGATGACTGTTGTTGCTACTTGTTGCCTGTGATTTTGGGTGTGGCCTCTGTGTTACGCAGCTTTAACATGACAGTAAAAAGATAACTCCTTCCTCTAGAATTTCTCTATGTGCCTTCTCTTCCAGGGGGGCGAGAGTTAAGGGAAAATTTAAAGAGTCCTACCTGCTGACTACCTTATCTGTCAAGCCAGTCATTGTCAATGAGATGCCCATCCCTCGAGAAAAACTAAACCCACCTACTCCGAGCATCTACGTGAGTCCACAGGCGTTGTTTGGTTCATGTCCTACCTAATACGCAATTGTCTCAATATGTTCTTGGTCAACCCTGTGCTGTCCGCCTCTCTAGCTGGAGAGCAAGAGAGACGCCTTTTCACCAGTTCTGCTGCAGTTCTGCACTGATCCCAAGAATGCAGTGACAGTCATCAGAGGCCTCGCTGGATCTCTCCGCCTCAGTAAGCAGACACAACGTGCTATATTTACTTTACTTAACGGACTAGTGTGTGGCTGTATGTGCATTTGGCCTGTGGGGAATTGGAGTCCCCGTTAATACATAGACACAGCATGGGAGTGTGCATGTGTTAATGTGCACGTGCTTTGTCCAAACCAACCACAGGTCGCAATTAAATAGAATGGTGATGGTGGTGGTGGTTTTGTTAAAAGTAGTGCCTCTCAAAAATACATTTTTCAAAACGGTAAATCTCCCCAAAAATCCCTGACTGGACCCAACCCACACTTAGGTGGCAGGATAGTTTGGTTATCTGGGTGTTTGACTCCCAGTTCCAGTAGGAAGGTCATGGGTTCAAACCCTGGAGTAAAGCATCCTTGATAAAGATGCCTAACCCATTCCTGCTCCTTGTAATACTTGTAATTGTACTCGTTGTAAGTTACTTTGGATAGAAGCATCTGCTAAATTTAGTGCCTCTCAAAAATAAAGTCTTAAAAACTGGGAAATCATCCCACAAGTCTGTGACCGGTCCCGACCCACATGTTAAAACCCAGCCATCCCGTCCACTCTATCTTCTCTCTATCTGTCTCTCTTCACCAGACCTGGGTCTCTTCTCCACCAAGGCTCTGGTGGAGGCCAACGCTGAGCATGCGGTGGAGGTGAGGACCCAGGTCCAGCAGCCTGCGGATGAGAATTGGGACACCAGTGGCTCGGCTCAGACCTGGCCCTGCGAGAGCAGCCGCTCGCACACCACCATCGCCAAGTACGCCCAGTACCAGGCCTCCAGCTTCCAGGACAGCCTGCAGGTAGACACACATCTTCTTCAAGGAGTTACACAAGTAGGAAGGGCCATGCATGCATGCATACAATACATTTAGAGCACAGTGGTAAACATTACAAAGCCAACATTACACAATTATGTCAGGAGTTGAAATTGTACAAAAGTTTGGTTAGTGTGACAAGCCCCGGATAATTTTTTTTGGATAAAAGCATCTGCTAAATTACCTAATTGTAATTGAGAAATGCAGTGACCAATAGTGGTAATGACTGTTGGTCACTGATTTCGTACATTGGTCGGATGTTAAAATCAAATAAAATAGACACATTACTAAATAAATTAAATATATTTTGTATATACTCAACAATAAAGCAACACTAACTGAAGGGTTGTGCATTATGTGTGTTCAGAGATTTCAAATGAATAAAGATAACTTACCATTATCATAAATTGTAAAATAGTTAAAAAATAATTAACATGTAAGTGAATTACACTATCCCTCAATGGTCAAAAAGGTATAGTTAGTAGGATTTACACCTCAGTCTACTGATGGCTGTTTATCTTTTCACATTTGTATTGTGTGACCTGGAGTTCGACTCTCTTTTTGTTTGGGTTGGTATCTCTTCTCCTGCCTTAGTCCAGCCTTTGTATTGCTTTTTAGCTGTGGTCAACCTGTCTAGCTAAGCACATGTAGACATGTTTATAGGAGGAGAAAGAGAGTGAAACTGAAGAGGAGGAAGACCCGGAAAAACCCTCTGACGTGACGGACAGCTCCAGCTCTGGCCCAACCCTGGTTAACAGTAAAGCCCAGTCCACCTCTGACGCCGTCCATGCCACCGGCACGCTCAGGTTCATTTATATTAGTTATACGCCTAGGTTAATTTATATTAGTTACACGCCCAGATTCATTTATATTGGTTAGAGAATTCTGTTGAAAATGGATCGTTGGTTGAATCTGTTGGTTGTAGTTACTAACTGCAGACTGGGCTTTATTTTCTCCAGCCAAGAGCAGAAAACTGTAGGGAAGATCATTAAATTTGGGACCAACATTGATCTCTCGGATCCAAAGAGGTGAGACCGGTGATATTGGCTGACATCCTTGTTGTGTGGAAGGAGCACTTTGAAAACCGGCATCTTTGTGTGTGTGTGTGTATGTGTGTGTGTGTGTGTGTGTGTGTGTGTGTGTGTGTGTGTGTGTGTGTGTGTGTGATTGTCCAAGGTGGAAACCCCAGCTACAAGAACTGCTGAAGCTTCCAGCATTCATGCGCGTGGCATCTAGCAACAACATGCTGACTCACGTGGGTCACACAATCTTGGGCATGAACACCGTCCAGCTCTACATGAAGGTGCCAGGCAGCCGGACACCAGGTCAGTGTGCAAGCCTTCGCTTTGTGTCTACCCATGGACCCGTGCTAATTCTAACGATTAAGTCTGATGCTAGCTAGTGCCTTTGTTTTCGACTGTTTTTTTTCACAGTGTTTAAAGAGTAATATATTAGAAGAAAAGAGTAAACAGTATATTAGAAGAAAGCTGGGCACTTCGGTTTAGGGGTCATGGGTCAAAACCTTTGAGAGCTACTGGTGCAGAATTTGCAAGGTTAAAACTGCCAAATGATTAGTCTGTACAAAGTACTAGATCTGCTCACTGCACTGACGTTGAGTATTTCTTGACAGGACATCAAGAAAACAATAACTTTTGTTCTGTCAACATCAACATTGGGCCTGGGGACTGTGAATGGTTTGCTGTCCATGAACATTATTGGGGGGCCATCAACAACTTCTGTGAAAAGTGAGAAAGGATTCTGACTATATAATACACAATCATCACCTTCACAACAAACAGTACACAAATAACTAAAAATAAAATGCCAACAATAATTTACATGAATATGAATATCGATACCATGATCTGTATTATAATCGTATTGATTGAAAAGCCTGACTTCCATTCAAAAATTGAAAAAATCTTTCAAATTTGAGTGGAGAATGTGATTCTCTGTTATGTTAGGGGAGAAAAGCCTGCTGCCAAATGTTATTGATGCTGATTCTTCTAAAAAAAAAAAAAAAATTCGTCAGGCACGGAGTGGACTACCTAACCGGGGCCTGGTGGCCAGTTCTGGAGGACCTCTACAGCTCCAACATTCCTGTCTATCGCTTTATTCAGAGGCCGGGGGACCTGGTGTGGATCAACGCCGGCACGGTGCACTGGGTGCAAGCTGTCGGTTGGTGCAACAACATTGCCTGGAACGTTGGACCACTCAACTGTATGTTGTGACAATATTCCAGTAGTGGGACGACAAAAAGGGAAAAATGGCTTGATAAACCATTTGTTTATCAAACCATACACTGCTAACTAACATTCTAACATCTGTTTTTACTATTAAAGCGACACTCCAAGATTTGTATCCTCAATTCGCTCTTGTATTGTATTGTGGTTAAAACCAGTGTTAAAAAAGGTTTATTTTTCGGTTCGAAACTCAACTGACAATGCGTGCTTCTGCAGTGGCTTGCTTTCCTCTCCCCCCTCACTTCTCTCTACCCATCCCACTACTCAGCTGAGTTTAAAACATAGTGAACAACAGTGAACTTCGGTTTTTGGGTTCTGGAGGCACAATAATGCAATTGAGAAGTGTATCTTTAAGGGGGGGGGGTGCTGATGTAAGTTTAGGTAAGAGTGTTGGTGTTTGGCACGGATTCTGACATACCTTTTCTAGATTTTGAACCGATAGAAAACCTGGCAAAGAAAATAACAAGGAGTGTAAATCACTTAACCCATTAAGACCGGATGCAACATTTGCACAAGAATACCTTTAAGACCAGATGAGACGTGAACGCATTAGATAATATCATCGTTTTCAAGACCGGTGACTGATTAAATGCATTGTGATTTGCAGAAATACAGGAAGGAAATGCATTCTTTTTGATTATTATTATTTTTTGGCCTCTGGCAAAGGTATAAATACTACCAAAAATAATTGTCTCTGATACTACACATCTCGGCGCGTCAGCATTTCCTGTTTGTTCAGACAGCGGAATACTGTTGCATTTTGCTGAAAAGAAATTATATTATATGCCCTGAACATTAACCAAAACTACAAATTAACACTCAAGTTAGATTAGACGGGCATTCCTGGTTCAGGCAGTGGAATACAGTCATCGAACTTTTATGAATACTTTTCACAAACTGTTTTTCCATATTGTTTTCCAATATTGGTGTATTTAAGAGATTTGCTGGAAATAAAAATGTTTATATTTCATGTTTCTATCTGCTACAGAGGCTGAGAAATATAGGTTTTAGTTTTTCAGAAAACCCTTCGGTTTTAGGCAGTTGTTTTCACGCAATGCTTTAGATTTTAGAATGCTGTTTTAGAACTCGCCTCAGGTCTTAATGGGTTAAACAACATCTCTGACAGCAAGATCCATGGCAAAATGGCAAAAGCTGTTTCGTATATTAAACCCCCCTTAACCTTAACCTTAAATTGTGGTTTTTAGTTGTTTATTTATTTGTTGTACATCTTTGTACAACCAGTTCTGCCTATTATTATATATTATTGCCCTTCATTATCTTTGATTGTTTTGTTTTGTATTATACGATAGATACATGCATACATACATGAAGCATTTTGTGAACCCTAATAATCATATCTTATCATATCAATAATGCCTTTTAATTTCCCTCGCAGCCTTTCAGTACCAGTTGGCTCTAGAGCGCTTTGAGTGGAACGATGTGAAGAAAGTGAAATCCATCGTTCCCATGATCCATGTCTCGTGGAACGTGGCCAGAACCATCAAGATTACTGATCCGGACACCTTCAAAATGATCAAGTAAGCTACGGGTGTGTTTTGTGTGCATGTATGATAAAATGACTTTGAGTTGGAATAAGGACACAGTACAGAATCAAGCAGAAAGGCACATTTTCCTTCCATGTTAAAAAAGTATTAAAAGTAGTAAAAAAACAAATCTTGAAATTTGTTGCAGTTACATACTAGTTCATTTTTAACACAGGAGTATTGGAGATAAAACTGAAGTAATATTTATAACTATATCCAGAAGCTATATGCATGTGATATGCTTTTTTGTAGCACCTAGCAAAGCTACAATCCAAGCATTTCCAAGTTTAGGTCATTGTGGTGACATGTAAGCAATTGCTTTGAAACAAAACAGTTTACCTCAATCATCCACACATAAGAGCTAAACAGACATTTATTTTAATGGAAATGTAGAGACTGCAGCTTTAATATGAATCTGTTTCCCTGTACGTCTGTCAGACACTGCCTCCTGCAGTCCATTAAGCACATTCAGATCCTCAGAGACCAGCTGGTGGCTGCAGGCAAGAAGATCACCTATCAGAGCCGTGTGAAGGACGAGCCAGCCTACTATTGCAACGAGTGTGATGTGAGACCTGCCTAGACATTATCATCAGACATAATTTATACATATACTGTATACTGTATATCAGTGGCGGCTAGTGACTCAAAAAATTTGGGGGGACAGGAGGAAAACCAACCCACAGTGACATGTTATTTTACACTACAATTAATTACAATTAAGTCATTTAGCAGAAGGTTTTATCCAAAGCGACTTACAATTACATGGTGCTATTACATGGAGCAGATAGGAGTTAGGCATCTTGCTCAAGGATGCTTACAGGTAGGCCAACTCTGGGGTTTGAACCCACAACCTTCTGGCTGGGAGGCCAACACCTAGACCACTAGACTATCCTGCCCCTACACTACTTATCTCTGCTTATGTTATGTTATGTTGTTCAAATGTTAAAATGTAGCAATAATCCAACTGCAACCTAATGCAAACTTAATGTACAACTAATAATGCACCAGAAGTTTATCCCCATCTTCCATAAGGAACAAATATCATAATATTATATATTATGAATATAAAAAAGGGGCACAAGGGGGAAAGACTATCTAATCACTGCGGGCTCTGGGTGGGAATACATATAATATATAGGACTTTTCCCTCCACAGACGCACTCCATTTATTTCGGGAATGAATTTGCACTCCCGGGGGTGCAAACGTTCCCTGGTGCTATTTTGCAGTTTCAGAAAACAATTCCGCCACTGACCAGGAAAAAAATTATTCAGGGTAATTGATGACGGATCAAACTAACCTGTTTGACCAATAGTAGAATAATAATAGCAACAATAGTGGCAATTTCCTTCCACGCCTGTTTAAGGGAAGCTAATTTGGGAGGGTTTCTCCCATCCCCATACAATGTCACTTCTCTATCTTTTACTGCCCTGACGATAACATTGGTCTCCTCGGCTGTGAACCGCTCCTGGCTTGCGCCTGGCAAATCCGCCATCATAATATCAATCCGCCATGGAACAAGCACTGCTGCTCTTAAAGGGAATGTGAGATGACGCTCTGATTGGTTTATTGCACGTTACGCCCAAACCACACCTAGCTACTTCAGACCAACCCATTTTAGATATGCGTCTGGTGCAAGAGTAATTTATCCTGCCAGTATAATAGCAACAGCGCCCGAGATCTGCCCACAAAGCTACTTGCGTTCCACGTTTGATACTTGCGTTTCAGATCGTTAAAATAGGGCCCATAATGTCAGTTCTGTTAAGTCTGTCGTGTAGGCCTACCGGTATCACTGTGGCTTTAGTTGTGGTCCACTTTAGTTCCTCTCACAACATTTTATTCTCTTTTAGCATCCACTAGCCTAGCCAAGACATAATTCTTGCATGATATCATTGATAACCCCCCTCCCTCAAAATTCACACAAATTCACAACCGATTATTCTGTTAAATTTAGGTTTATTTATTTGTCTCTTGGAAGTTTATATATTTATATATATATATATATATATATAGTCAATATACAGGTATAGTCAAAAGTTTGCACACACTTTCTCATTCAAGTGAATGGGAAAGTGTGTCAAAACTTTTGACTGCTACTGTATATATGTGTATATATATATACACACACACACATAATACTGTACATATGCATATACAGCTTGTGAGTTTTTTATCCTGTGTGTACAGATGTTCACACTCTAAAATGAGAATCCCATCGCAAGAGCAGTGCTCGGCCACTTCTGGCCAATGAAAAATTTCAGACCAAGATTGCAGACTGTGGAGCAAGAGCTACCGGCAGCAAATATGAATGTAATTTTACTAGTTTCTTGTAAAAAAAAGTAGTTTTTAGCCATCTTGTTCAATACAAGTTTGATAATTTTTATTCAATTTAGCCTGTGGGTTTAGACGATCATGCCAGAAGCACATGGAGAGGAGGTTTGCTTGTTCGCTAGCTACATTACATCACATTTTGCACATAATCTGGTTTTGTTTGTTTAGACATAACAGACTTTCTCTGATAACAGGCAAACTTACCCATCCTCAGAAAATTGCGCGCGTCAGTTTAAAATGAAATGAGCACCACCTCCTCTGCATTTGAGCACCGCCTCCTCTCCATTTCAATTGGGTGTTCAATTTAACCATTCACATTTCAAGTAAAACTAACACCTGCATATCAGAATGGAAAAATGGGATGAATACAATACAGTTGGCTCTTTTTATTCCTTTATTTAATGTTTTAGTTCTAAAAATCAATTACTAATTGGAATGCTATGTTTCCATGAGCTTTCTTGCCAAATAAGTGAAGTGAACTGTAGACTGTCAGACAACGTGAATTAGATCTCCGGTGGATGGTTTAAAGAAGTTGCTTGCACGCTCTACTAAGCAAATGTAAATGTAATGTATTCATGCAGGGCATATTATAAAGGTATATTGGATTTCTATTTTTACTAATCTAGTATAATAATATGTATGGATCAATAATATTTACAGATCACTTTATTTACAGTAAATAGCAAATTTTTTACACAAGGCAGTGTATAAAATGTGCTATATACTGTAAATATAGTGCCTTGCCTTTAATTTGATCTGTAAATATTATTGATCCGTACATATAGCATCATATTGTACTATAGTAGGTAATCCTTTAGTGACTAGATGCTGGATG
Source organism: Percopsis transmontana (assembly GCA_025447815.1). Taxonomy (NCBI): domain Eukaryota; kingdom Metazoa; phylum Chordata; class Actinopteri; order Percopsiformes; family Percopsidae; genus Percopsis; species Percopsis transmontana. The sequence goes on along the minus strand of JAOEHI010020834.1, from coordinate 13,945 downwards.
TAAACACAAGAATGAGAGGACTACTTAAGTCTGTGTAACAGATTTTAATAAAACACAAACAACACAAACCTTTCCAAAAGGGCTTTAGTATGTAATTATTTCAGCTAAAATGTGCATACTGTACATACTCAAATCTTTGTACAGTAGAGTTTCACCTGCCTTGGGAACTAAATAAAAACACCCCCTGTGCCCTCATTTGTACCTGATACTAAGCTAAGATAAACTAAGCTGTGACTGTTGAGGTTAGATAAAGGTATGCATAATAAGATAAGCAAGATAATGCACATTGCCGAGGGGGGAGGATATGTAGTCACTGAAGGATTACCTACTATAGTACAATATGATGCTTGTTTGTAACAAGCATTGTGGAGTGGCGAGTGTATGCGGGAGCCAGAGGAACAACATAGGCAGACGAAGCTACGGTGTACGCAGTTAAGCGTAGTTTAATTCACAAAGGTGCAACACAACGTACAGGTAAGCTTAACAGAACAGCAAACAATGACCAACAGCACCTAGTGCAGTTAGGAAAAACTAAATAGTGTCCATAATTAAACTATAAAGGCACACCTGGGTGAGGCTAATCCCCCACAGGTGCGCAGCCAGGACGGGAGGCACGGAGCGTGCAATGGCCTGTGCAGGATATTTTTAAGAAATATGCTGCATCTCCTGTTTTCCCATTAAACAAGGATTTTATTAAACAAATGTATTCACAAATCCTTTGAATAATAATCTTTAAGCAACAACAATAATAATGAACACAAAATGTTTATTGTGTTTTGTTTATTTATTTGTTACAAGCAGAAATAGTATTTGCAGTGACATTTATATTATTTATATTATCATATTATATTGTAAACCTAAGGTATTTGTTCATGAAATAGATTCAACAAGGTGCAGGAAACATTTCGCAGAGATTTTGGTCTATATTGACATTATAGAATTACGCATTTGCTGCAGATTTGTCAGCTGCTCATCCATGATGTGAATCTCACGTTCCACCACATCCCAAAGGTGCTCTATTGGATTGAGATTTGGTGACTGACAATTTGAGTATAGTGAACTCATTGTCATGTTCAAACCAGTTTGAGATGATGTGAGCTTTGTGACATGGCGCGTCATCCAGCTAGAAGTAGCCATCAGAGGATGGGTACACTGTGGTCATAAAGGGATGGACATGGTCAGCAACAATACTCAGGTAGGCTGTGGTGTTTAAATTATGCTCAATTGGTACTGATGGTAAAAATGACCACAGACAAACTTAAGACCAGTCCGTACTTGAAAGTGCTAAATCAAGAAACATGTTTATTAATAACAATGCAATAATACATTGTGCGCACAAGGGAGAAAGAGGAGAGCTTCACATTAAAAATGCTCCACCATACCTCAATCTGGAAAACAATAGGACACTCTTGCTTAAATAGTTCTAAGATTCCAAAATAACCGGTCACAGGTAAGGTGAGCAGTTATTGGTTGAAGGTTTGGGGGGAAATTACTAGGACACACCTCTAGGGAGAGGCAATTGAATTAAGCTTGAATAGACTAGCTGGGGGGTTGACTGTGCTCAAACATAGGTAATGTCAAATTACAATGAATGAAAGGGAAGCTGCCACACCAAAAGGTTGGGGGAGGTTCAGGGGTCAGCCTGTTCTGGGACACAGGAAAACAGACAACAGACAATAGATAGAAATTTGGGATACAAAGGTCAAGTGACAATATCACATATATATGCAGGACTGAAATCTGTCATTTGAGCCGGGAGTGGCTTTTGTGCTTCTGTTATGCAAAAACACATACATTCCTGTCTTTGTCTTGCTATTTTAACATGGGTGTGGGATTCTGCCTTGTCTTGCTATTGAACTAAATTAAATATTAAATAATATCTCAATTCTAGACCATTCAGTACTAAGGGGCCAAAGGGGGCCAAGAAAATATCCCCCACACCATTACAACACCACCAGCCTCAACCGTTGATAGAAAGGCGGGATGGATCCATGCTTTCATGTTGTTTACGCCAAATCCTGACCCTACCATAAAATGCTGTGAACAATGTCACACATTTAGGGCTGCAGTGTATTATATCACATTAAATGATTGTACAGTATGTACTCTGATCTCTACTCTTAATAATATCTAGAGCTGAAGCAGTGATGGTTATTTCAGTACAACTAGCTTCCTTATTAGCATCAGCTAGTGACAACATAGGCCTATAACTTGATCATTTACCTTCGAATGGGAAAACGCCAATTTTCTCTGCACAGCTCGTAGACTCTGCCTGCTATTATAGGCGATTACCCCATAACTATAATCAAAATGTATTCCAGTTTTTGCCCATTGCTTACACACTTTTTGCAGAATTTGGCTCAATATGTCAAAACTCTACACAAAAACCAATCAGACATAGCACTTGGAGATTAACAACTCACATCTATGCCAAAACGAAACACTGCAATCAAAAATTAACACTCAACTCTCACAAAGGAAATTCTTGCAACCAAACCATACACACAAGCACCATTTGAATTACTCTTTCATATCACCAGCAACACAGTGATGGGCTTTATAGAAAACACTGCAGTCTTTGTGTTTCTATTTTTATTGTCATTTTCTCAAACTCAAAAGTAGTATTTCTGCAGTAATCAAACAAGAGTTTTTACCAAAAGAAAAAAAACAACGAAAAATAGAATCACAAATCATCAAATTTAGCAACAAAACAAAAGTAAAAAAAAAAAACAATTACTAGATAAATTGCTATTGGGAAAAAAATAAACATATACTTTTTTGTGTGTGTGTGTGTGGTGGGGGGCTTATGGATCACGCCTTCTGTTCCGATCAACATCAGAGGCGATGTCCCCGCGGGCTAGGCATCGGGGAAAATATCGCCTTGTGGGCCTCTTCCACCCTTGAATTGATCCCACCTCAATGTCTCCGCATGCCTCTTCAATTGCTTGCAGAAGAGTCATGCGGGCGTGTGGTTGCCCATCATATACTTTCCCCGCCACGCTGAAAAGAATTCCTCGATTGCATTTAGAAAGGAGCTGTAAGGGGGCAGGTATAAAAGTGTGAAATGGTTATGGTTGTTGAACCAATCTCGGACCAGAGTAGCCCTGATGTCATCTGATACATGTCTCCGCACTGGTCCTCGTCTTTGTCCTAGTCCTCTACCACGTCCGACTCCTCTCTCTCTCTTTGTCCTCCTCTGTCCACCTTCTGGGACTTTTAATTTCTTTAATTAAAAATCCTAATGTAACTTATGCATAAACAACAGTACTATCGCATGCCCAATTTTTCTCATTCTCTCTCTCTCTCACTCACTTACTTCTATTCGTGCGCATTCCGCGAACAGCAAATTAGAACTCTGGCGCCCACTATTGCCCTTCTCATGAATATACCCATATTCGTTACATGCTGCGAAATGATGCAACGTCAACCTGTGCAACTTACAGTGTGAACATCTGTCTGTGTGTGTGTATAATATACATGTTTGTGTGTGTGTATGCACACATGTACATGTCAATATGTATGTGTGTGTGTGTCATGCACACATGCAAATGTAAACATTTTAAATATGGTGTGTGTGTGTGTGTGTGCGTGTGCGTGTGCAGGTGGAGGTGTTTGACCTGCTCTTTGTGACCAGTGAAAGCAGCAGGAAGACCTACGTGGTCCATTGTGAGGACTGTGCCCATGCCAGGAGCCCCTCGCTGGGGGGAGTGGTGCTACTGGAGCAGTACCGCATGGAGGAGCTGATGAGGACCTACGACAGCTTCACACTGGTGCGTCTCACACACACACACGCACATGATTGTAAGTAGCATCGTGTGACCAGGGGCCGCCAATGCAACTAGCTGAATATAGATATGACTGCATTCAGGTTTTTAGTTTTCAGTTTTCTCTTTCGCTCTCTCTCTCTCTCTCTCTCTCTCTCTCTCTCTCTCTCTCTCTCTCTCTCTCTCTCTCTCTCTCTCTCTCTCTCGCTCTCTCTCTACTTCTCTCCCTAGGCTCCGACGCCCTTGTTGAAGTGAGGACGGCTCCTTGTTGTCTATCAGCCAAAACCAAAACTCCTTCTGAACGGCAGCACAATTGTTGTCTCCGAGGCAATCTCTTTTTGAACAGCCAATCATGTTTACTCAGTATTGTTTACATCACAATAAGGTATGGACACTCAGCAAAGCTCACCGTCTTCCCCATACCAGCTGTTGATTGGACGAGTGTTTAGAAATAGAATGACTAGACTGGTAATACGTAATACCAACATAATTGATGTGAGCTCTTCTAGCACTGCAAATCAGGTCAGTTGTTCAACGGACAACGCTGTGATTAAAAACCGTCAAGTAGCCAGTTTTGTATGTTAATTCAGGTACTTTTATGCAAATCCAGTAGATTTTTTTACATCAATCTAGTTATTCTATAGGTCCATGAATTTGCTGTGATTCTACGGTACCAGCAGGGGAATCGCTTTACGGGCGAAGTAGCTCATCGTCATATTACCATTTTACTGGTTTCTGTTCAGTTTGGTATTCAGGTAAACTGACATTTGTAATTCCTGTCTGTGTACTGTTCAAGGTGCTATTTCAATCTCTCTGACGTAAATTTGACCAGCCTAGAAGTACACCACATTGGCCTTGTGAACTGTATTTGGACGAGAAGTGATCAAACACACAAAACTGTTTTATTTTAAGTATTAGAAACAAATGATTACAAAAAATAACAGTTTCTCTAAAATACGGGTTTACCGAAGGACTAATATGGTTTCATTCTTAGTTGGAAATCCAGTGTGCATATGGTGAATTAGTTAAAAGTTTTGTTTTTTGTTTTTCACTAATCCAGCTGAATTGTCTTTGTGGTTAATATAGTATACCAAGAAAATTGTGACTTTGTGTTTTTGAAATGGGAAATGGGAATTTCCAATTTAATACCTCTTTTTGTTGTTACTACATTTTTCTTTGTAGATTAAATAAAAAATAATGAATTGTAAATTGTGACTTCGATTACACACTGGTGTGCATACCAGGGGTAGAGTAGACTACCAAGGGTAGAGTGAATACCCTTTACTGAGCAACAATTGCAGAATGGGCATAGTTTACAATCTTCTTAGAAGCAAAATGCATGAAATTATTCTTAAACAAAAGTCAACCTTTAAGAATTGTTTTAACACCAAGAGAACTGAAAGGGAGTCATAGTTTATTCCAGTATGACTTCGTCTAGGTACCGTTATTTAAAATTCCTGATGCACCAATATGATCTTCCCTCAGGAAGGAACGATTTTTATAGTTCAGCCCCTGCTTTTCTGTGCACACCAACTACTGTATATATTTGTCTAGTTTCATTCTCATTTGAAATCTAGTTTGTATATGGACAGTTTGGTTTTGAAGTCTAGCTAATCCGTCTTTGGTGTTGTTGAGATAATACACCCTCAAAAAATACTCTTTTTCACTCTACTTTTAATTATGGCAGTGGGGAATTCTTCCCAGTTTTATACCTCTTTTTGTTGTTATTTCTTTGCTTTTGGATTACAGAGAAAATTATGAACTGTACATTGTGACTTTATTTATAATATATGGTTGTTTTCTTAAATATATTTATTGCATATCAATGGTATAATATCAGTAGTATCATTTGATACTACTAGGGATTTCAAAAATGTACTATTGTCATAATATGTGGATAGGGGAAGTGCAATTGGGAGAGGGTTCAATTTCATGGTGCTAGCTAGACCCTAACCTCACAGACCCTCAATAAACTGCATATAAATGATGTAAAAACAAAAAGAAAAAACACACACTCGATTAAACTTATACCAACTGGTTGGTGCTCAGAAACATTTCACTATGGCTTTCTGGTTAAATAATAATCAAATGATGTCTTTGTACTGTATATTTGACAGATAAACACAGACCTTTTTGAATTCTCCTATCAAATTCATACAATTGTGTGGCGTTAGTGGTTTTCTGTTGAAAACTTTTGCCTTAGAAACTTCTAAGGATTAAACTAGGGTGAAGGTTGAGTTAGTATTGTCTGGTCTTCAAAGAGTATGTATTATTTGAAGGTTATAATATTTCTCTTCTTGACGTATTTCATTTATGCCGCACTCACTTTTCAAAAAAGAAATTTCATAGAAAACTGAGCCAGACCTGTCTTAAAGCCCTATGTGATTTTTCTGTGACATACTGTTCAAGAAAATAAAATGTTTTGATAAATTCTTTAAAAATGAGTATTGTCCCTGGATATATTTACATTCTCAGCATTTGCTTAAATACATTTATTTAAGTTTTTATGCATTATTAAATGATTGTATGCACTATATTCTGGCTTTCTCAACAAAATATTTGTTAAATTCTATCTAGTTCTATGTAAGTTACCCTTAAAAATATTTTCTATTGATTGCCTTGAAACTATTTTCTCATATTTCTTGTATAATCAGTGCAGCAGGAAATGAAGAGTGGTGGAATAAGTTTCAGTGTTTTGACAGACCTCCCTGTCTGGATGGGTGAAAGGCTGTAATCCCCCTAACCAAACATAAAGCTCACAATGTTGGCGTCCAGTGTTCACCAGTGGTTTTCAAAGTGGGGACCCCCCTGAGGGGTCACCAGATGCTTTAAGGGCCTCTGGAAAAATAGAAACGTCAATATTTTTAGATGTAGTTTTAGTTAATGAAATGTATTTTTCAATGAGGTTTCTAGTTGTTTGTATACAGTATCTTAGAATATACTGTTAAAAGAAGGCCTTCATAGTTTGTGACTCCCTGCCTTTTTTGAGGGGGTGTGGGGTTGTGGCTCAAATTTACAAAACCACTGACGGACATGTTTGTAGAAGTGAAAGTAGGGATGTAAACAATGTCTAAAGGTAAAGTTAAGTAGCTGAATTTAAATGTTCTTATTAGTTACTTACTTTTGAGTTTTTATAATAAATAAATGTGGCTGTCATGATCGGCGTGCGCTGGTCCCCCGTGCGCGCTTTCTATTGTTTTAAATGTTTTTGGGACTATTTCACACTTAAATAGCACCCAGCGCTGTCGGTCATTGTTTAAATATACATGTTGTGTTTAGTTTTGTGATTAAAGTACGCTTTGAGCGTTTGTTGCTTCCACGTCTGTCCGTGTTTTCCTCTGGCTCGCACATACTCTTGCTCCACAAACACGCATCATTCGAGGCCATTCGAGGAGCCAGCCTCCACTCCTCAGTGCTAGCCCAGAGTTCTTCCTTCGATGGCCCACCTAGCTGCCCACGTTGTCGTGCTGAGCTAGCTCCGCCCCCCATCGCCACGGCGGTAGCAGGCGGTCCTCGGTCATCCCCGTTCCCAACGGTCTTCACGACCTGCTCTCTCCCGGTCCCACTGCCCCGAGGGAGCGCCTTTCTTCCCTGCGCCAGTCGGAGCCAGGGGCCGTCCCATGGGCCGGCCCCTGGTAGGTTCTACAGCCCCGCACCAGGAAGTGCCCTTTGTCTGCACCCTGGATGTTGAGCCGCCCAGTCACAGCCACGGCTTTTTCCCTGGTTCCCTCCCGGCCGGCCCCGCTGCCCCGCGCTAAGAAGGCGCCGCTGGGGGAGTCGTTCAGCCGGCCAGCACTCTGGTGTCGCCACGGGTCCAGTCATTTAGCAGACGCTTTTATCCAAAGAGACTTCCATGGTGCTATTACATGGAGCAGAGGGGTTAGGCATCTTGCTCAAGGATGCCACGACCTTCCGGCTGGGAGTCCAACAATCTAGACCACTAGACTGTCCTGCACCAGGGAGGGTTCGCCACGCAGCCCAGTGGAGGTGTTGAGGGCCCGTACCAGGACGACGTCGCTGGCCAGCACCCACAAGGCTCCGCAGCCCCTCGCCAGGATGGAGGCGTCGGTTTGCGCCCTGTGAGTTTTGCCATCCAGGGCCATCCTGGCCCCTCCGGTTAGCCCCCCTGATGTGTTGCTGCCCAGCGTCGAGAGCTCACAGCAGCGCGCAGGAGGCTCTGCCGGCCAGCCTCCGGGTGACGCCACTGTCTAACGACGCCCACCACCCACCCATCCTGGGGGTCCCACAGTCCCGCCTGGTCGGCCCAGCGTGACAGAGCTAAGGGGTCCTGTAAGCCACGTAGGGCGCCTCGAGGCTTCCACCATCTCCGCCTCACCCTGAGCAAGTGATGAATGATAAACAAGATGCCTGAGATTGATTTGACAGTTTTGGAATGACGCATGTAATGTTGGTTCCAGAGACAACACTAAGGGCTCAGCACCCCTGGTTCCTATGCCTCAGGGACTGTTCTTACAGAAGGCTGTAAAACATGCTACATATAATGGATTAAGATTTTAAAAAAATGTTTTACTCTAAGCTTCACAAATATGGGATCTTTAATTTAAAATATGGGAAGCTTCGAAGCAACCATAACTCATACACAGCAGTGTCAGAACTCAGGTTAAAGGATCCAAAAGCAAAACAAGGTATATAATAATGGCAGCAAAGGCAAATACAGGGATAGGCAATGGTCAGGCGATCGGCAAACAATGATAAATCCAAAAGGCAGAGACGTAATCCAAACACAGGCGAATCACGAGCAGAATGAAACAAGGTGGTTTTGACAAACAGAGTAGCCTACATACAGTAAATCCAAAACAGCTACTTCACAGCAGAAGGTTGTGGATCAGCTAGGCACGTGGTGGTACAGAATAGGTGGTCGTGGCGGCTATGCCTTAACAGCCACTTCACACAGATAACACAAGGATTCTGTTGTTTGTCTTTTACGGTCTCTGGGCACGAGAATGTTAAAAAACTGGAGGAAGCCGGTACACCTCCTGGTGAACCACACAGCCGCGGATATCCTGCTCCCAAGGACAGGAAGACCTGTGTTCCTCTGCCAGGCCAGCAGAGGCCTATACAACGTAGGCCTATACATGTCATACTCACGTCATGGCACGTGTATATGGCAACAATGAGAAGATTATAGAGTCAAGTCAATTATCAAGTCAGTTATATAGTCCTTAATCCCATTACAGTCTCAAAGGGCTGCACAGGCCCACATTTCACATGGAAACAAATTGCATCCTCCTCACCTATTCCTCTCATTGGGCAAGGAAACATGCATTAAAAACTGGAAGAAACCTTAGGAAGGGACCAGAGGGAGGAATCACACCCTTCCAGGATGGTTAGGACACAATAGGTGCCACGTGGGCATCAGCAATTAGCATTACACAATGAGAAATATGTATATCAATGTATCTAGGCAAACAGAAACTCATACTGTAGAGCCTATATGTTTCTGTGCTGAAACACTCAATCTTTCCTCTTAGGCCCCTAGCGGCAGGACGTTTATTGACTCAGCGCAGGCCTGCTATGGGCTGTTTTACCACGCCTAGACCCTGTCAGATCAACCCAACACCCCTTGTCTCTCCATGGGGCACCTATCTCCCTCAAGTAGAGGAACATACTGTAAACACATCTCGTCCAGACGGGCATGGAAACAATGTGAGGCAAATAATAACACACACACACGCACACGCACACACACACACACACACACACACACACACACACACACACACCAACCCCCGTTTCTCCCTATTTCCTGGGTTTCTCCATGGAGATCTGTTTTTCATCAGGGGGTCAGGGGCCAGTCCTCTTGTCAGTTACGCTCCTGAGCAGCCTGTGTCTGTGCTGACGAACATGTGGGGCCAGGACCCCCCCATGGGTCCAGAAATGCCTTTTGAAGATTTTGACGTTCAAAAAAAACATCAAGCACCAAAAATGAAATGCAAATGCAGTTATATTTTATTGTATTATTTATGTATTTAATTTTTGATAATGTTATTTATTCATTTATTTACATACTGCATAAAAGAACACTACAATTAATTTATTTATATGACCTTCCATGACTTCCATGGTGTGGTTATGATTTAGGACAATACATTTTAACATTGAGAAGGGTTTTGGATCTGCCTTTGTGAGTGACAGGAGGAAGGAGTGGAGCAGTTGTGATAAGTGTTGGGGGGCAGCACACCCTGACTCCAACAACCTACACAAATAAACACACTCTCTGAACCCCCACCGCCCCCCTGGCGGGGAGGGTTATCACAGCAACCTTCCATGGTACCCCTGCCCCAATGCTGGTAACACACACACTGGAGCTTTTGCACCCCCCCCACACACACACACACACACACACACACAGGCACACACACACAGCCCACAGGCATTCACACACGCACGCACAGCTCGTAGTGAGGAAACGGTATGTCAAGGAAGGAAGAGCAAAGGAAGACTTTGCATGAATGCAGCAGATCTCTCTCGCTCATCGGGAAGGTGTGGGTAGGCCTACTAATACACAAAGCTGACCTACAGTAGACAATACGATATCAGTCTACACGTGTGGAACTTTTATTCTCAACTGAGTGCCTGCAGAGAGAAGTTCTCATTTAGTTTTAAGCTACCAGTCTCCACACCCAACAGACGTCCATCTAGAGGAAATACTTGAGATTCTCTTTGTCTACCAATCACACCGTGGTTTCTCAGGTTTACCAGCGCCTTGACACTGTCCACCATCTTCTGTCTACCATCTGCAGACCAGCTCGTCCTGAAACCAGAAGAACAGAGATCATCTCAAAGTGAGTGGAGACCATTCATTGCTATTTCATCAGTGAACCTTAGATAATTGTTAACAACACACTGTATGGTTCAATGCCTACTAGGATTTGCTTTCTAATGTAGCCAAAAGTTGAAAGATTCTGAGATATTTTGCAGTTGTTACGTTGGTTTTACTGTTGAGAAATGCATTGCCAAACAAGATTAATTAAATAACAAGTTTAACATACATTTTGTTAATGTTTATGAAAGGTCAGCAGTGTACGTTTCCATCTGTTTTGTCTTCTGACATAATGTGATATAGAAATGTTTAAATCGATAAATAGAAAAGAATGTTAAGAATTATCTATCTATCTATTTATCTATTGTATTCAAACCGATCAATTAACAGTGAATGGGAAATACATGAACAAGGCCCAGAATTATTTTACACAAATGAGTCAACAGCTCCAGCCTTTATCGTCTCACAACATCCCATCCTTGGGGGGATCATCTCCTGGAATATTCCACTGTCTAACAGCACAGGCTAGGGTTCCTATAACTGCATTGTTCAGGGAGGTGAAAGAGGAATGGACTTCTTGGGATTTAGCAAACAGAAATTTCCTTAAGATACACAGCAATAACAGGAAGTGTCGTATTTCCAATCCAAATCCAGACACTGTTTGGGAGGTTGAAGGGTAGCGTGAAAAAGTAGGACATTTTTTTCTTTTGTCATAATGTGACGTAGAAAAGTTTATATCCATAAATAGTTACACTCAAAACAATCAACCAATGGGCTGACATGAAGAAACGCTGTCCAACTGTAAATACTGAACAAGAAGAAAGGGTTTATCAAGGCACTCTGTTGGAGAAATTAAAAAAGGCTTTTACATTTTTCCTGCACAGTACCTTGGTCAACATTATATTATTATCATGCCAGAACCAAAAATATATTTGGATTGTATTCACTGTTTTACCAAAGATGCAATCACTAAAATTGTGCAAATGTACAGATTTTGATTAAAAGTAACACACCATACAAATTTAGTTTAAGTTCAATGAAAGTTGTTCAGTGTAAATACTAGTGGGATGTTTAGAAGAGGCTGACTGTTCCTTGCTCATTGTTCTGGCCTGGCATTATCTAAGTTGATAGGTGGAGTCACATGTTTCCTCCCACTAAGAGCTACGCTGCTGTCACTATTGACCTCCTAAAATGTCTAAAATGTCAGCACGTTATTTAAGCAAGCCTTTACATAATGGAGCAACATTCTCCAGCTTTTAAAAGATTCCTTTGTGGAAAGGGAGGATATTATGCTGACATGGGCTCATTTTCTCTGTATCTTAAAGAATGTGTTTGCCTCTACTCTTTTCTTATCTGATTCTGACACCAGCTGGTACATAATGTACCTAAAACATCTGGTTCCCCTCCAGAAATATACAGTGTTGTAAAATGGTTACGTACATCTTCTTTGAGTCCTAATCCTTATGTTGCAACAGTCTCAACTGCTATACGTAACTGCAACACTTAGACCATTGATCCATTACTGTAATATTGGTTTTATCTGTATGCACAATGATGTTATTAATATTAGTAAAGGACCAACATCAAGTCTAACCTATGTCATTTTCATCCTATATTAAATTGACCTTATTGGTGTAATGATATGTTTAAAGGAACACTCCTCAATTTGTCTCAGGTAGTCCCCTTGTGGCAGAAACCTGCGTTACAAAAAGGTTTGGGTTTTAAACTCTAAGATCCCATGCCCCTCCCAGTGTTGAGTGTCTGGCACTCCTCTCTACTCCTTCCCCTACAGCACTCATACATCTACACCATTCTCTACCTTTCCTATTCCCCTACATGTATAGGACTTTCATGCACAGTTATGTTTTATACATAAACAGTAAGCTTGGGCAGGACATGTGGGGTTATGGGGGCGCTAGAACTCATCAAGGAGTGTATCTTTACCTTTATCTTTAACAGAGAAGCAGAGTGCCTTGGTTGGGGTCTCTGTTTGGAGTGTCAGAAAGACCGGGGGAGGGGTGACGACTTTTTTGTTTGGATTAAGATCTCTTGTTGGTCTTATTTGGTAATACTTCAAAGTGTATGATAGTTGCACAATGGCCCCTTCTCACAGAGCTGTCATAGCAGGGAAAACACAGGTAAAGCTCATACAAATAATTTTAGCCCCATTTAATTTAGGTACAGTTTGCCAGTGCATGCCAGTGTGTTGGTTGATTCACTTTAGTCTATACTGGTGCACTGAACTGACCTATTGCAGAATATAAAGCAAAAGTCAAATGTTGGAAAATAGTAACATATTATGTATGGTATATACTAACACTATTCAACTCTTTGTGTGTGTGGAACACATACAGTACAATTTGGAATTTTAGGTCAGATTGATGTCAGAGCAACAAAGACATGGCAAGTGTTTCTAACACAAAATAACAAATAAAAAAAGTAATTACAGTATGCACATAGTTTTAGTATTCCTCAATACCAAAGAGTAATACGAAGCTAATTGAGGGCTTCAATGTTTATGCCACAGCTTGGAAACAGATTTCTGATCAGAAATGTCCTACTTGTGAAATGAGCAGTAGTCACCGCAAACGCAACCTAACACCTGGGTAGCATTTCTACACTCGCAAAATCAAAACAAATATCAAACTTTGATCTGTTTACCGGCAGTTTACCCAGGACGATGAGCCTGCAGAGGAATGGGACCCCGGAGAAGTCAGAAGTGCCCCCCTCCGAGCCGGGCTCCCCAGGAGGTGGCGGTTCGGGGGAAGGCTCAGGGGTGGTGGTTGTGCCCCCCCCCTACTCCCTGGGTGCCACCGAAACTCCCGACGCGCCGCTGGAGCTGAGAAGCTCCCTGGACTGCTGGGCGTGCTCCGTGCTGGTCACCGCTCAGAACCTCCTTGTAGCTGCCGTCAATGCCGGGCTGGCTGGCGTGGTGTTCGGCGCCATTCTCACGCCCTCGCTGCTCATGATCATATTCGGCTTCCTCTGTCACTCCACGGTGAGCCTCTCAGTCTCTCAGTTTTGACCCCTGACCCCTGACCCCTGACCCCCCCCCCCCAAAAAAAAAAACACGACTAGTTCATAGACTGTGAGTGTGGTCACAATTTATGAACCCCATAAATACACTTCCCTCGATAATAATACAACATGTGCAGTAAACAGCTATCAACACCATAGACCACTGTATGCACATTTTCAAAGATAATACGCATAGAAATAATAACATATACTGCATATGTTTTCAATAAAGATCAACACAACGACCATGTTGACAGCATATGAGTACCAAATGTAAAATGTTTCTGTATGTGAGTGTGTGAGTGTGAGTGTGTGTGTGTGTGTGTGTGTGTTTGTGTGTGTGTGTGTGTGTGTGTGTGTGTGTGTGTGTGTGTGTGTG
>JAOEHI010020824.1:0-27728 GCA_025447815.1 Percopsis transmontana | reverse complement strand
AACAGACAGGATACACTAGGGAGAGGGAGAATTACAGACACGACAGGAAAACAGGGAGCGCTGCCCGCTCATGACAAACAAGAGAAACGTGGGATTAAAATGTTTGGAAGACCACGCCCTCGGATCACCTTTACCAAAAGATCCTGGACCACTTTGGCTCTCTTGTGTTCTTGGGTAAATATTCACTCATCACTATGATTTTACAAGATATATTTTCATAATGCTATTTCCAAAGCCAAATATCTATTTAGTATGGTTGAAATGTAATCTTATGAATACTCATTTTGTATATGCACATGGCTGTATGCAGCATTGAGGTCACCGATGTTTTTCCCCGAGGAGAATGTAATAGAAGTCTCAAAATTGACTATGAATAACTTTACCTTTGTTCCGCTAAGATAGTACAATGACCGCAAAGAACATTGACTCAACATCGCCAGCTGTCATCTCTCACAGTAGCCTACAGTATGTGTTGCTGATGGGTGGGCTGTATGGGCGAAGTTTGTAGCAAATGGTATTTCACCACAGAGGGCTTCGGGCATACCATAATAGTCAGGTTCCCTAGTGTTTCATGCACGAATGCTAGCCCATTTTTCAGTGGTATGGTATTTTCTTAGGACAAGCAAATCCAAACAAGTCATGTTGTGATTCTTACTTTGATAAATAAATTCTCTGTATACAAAAAAAAAGCATCATGTCCTCCCCAATTTCCAAAGTCACCACTGCGTAGTATATGACGTCAGGTGATGATAAGTGTTCTAATAATTATAACTGCTACAGTAGATATAAGGCAGAAACCCATGAGATTAAATGTGTTAATTTGGGGCAGCTGTCAAGAGTTTGACAGTGACGCCATGGTAAAGAAAACAGGTTTGTAATTTTAGACAGTCAAAAAAACCTGTTAATTTACATACATCTGTTACACTGATACGCTATTGACTAGAGCGCAGGGCTGTATCCATTTTGTGCTCCATATGGTCAGTCTAGTGTACTAGTGTACAGTATATTTTGCTGTTTAAAAAGTATATGATGTAATACCCACAAAATACCACCAGCTATATTTTGTTGTTATCTTATATAAAATGCTATTATTTATTAATAATCGTGTCGTGTGTGCATGGCTTTTGGTGTGAGTCTAACAAGCTTGCAGATTGTTATGAGTCAAAATACAAAGTCAAACTAGCAAAAAATGCTTTAGCCTATATCAAATTTTAAAATGTTCAGGGAAATGTATGAATTTTATAACAGCCTCTGCAAAACACTGCTGCTTAGTGATTCGGTTCTCTTAATTACACATTATAACAAAACATGTGCGTGTGTGTAATGCATCCTATGCTCTACCAAAGTCGGCATTCTATTAATTATATTAAATATTAAAACACAAAATTCTTAACGATTACCAGTATCTAATGTATACTCAATACTTTACAGTACATGATGTAGTTACATACGAACAATGCTCTGTGTTGGTAATACTTCTGATTGGCCACTAGATAACACTGCACGCAAACACAGGTAACAATTAGGTACACAAGGAATTTACAGGTACACAAGTAATTTACTGCAGTGCAGACACCAGTGATTAGGTAGCTGACAAAAGCAAAGGCAGCATAAGAAAAAGAGAAAGAAAGAGAGAGTAAATGAGTCATTCATCTGTGAAAAGTTAAGTTGCAAGGCAGAAACAACACACACACACACACACACATTTGTGGCAGAGCTTGCTGCAGTGAGGATGCCAACAGCAGAAGTGAGTGTACAACATACTGTGAGTATCTTGTTTACTTATCCGTAAGAACACACACGCATCTGTTCTGGGGTCATCAGGCTAGATAATATAGTTAGATTATTTATTATTTAGTTATTTGGTCAGTTAAATGTTCTTCGTTCTGGCAACAGTCACAAAAAGACAAATAGTAATCGTCAGAAATTGAGAATGTAAGCTATGTAAATAATAGCAATGGAAAGGATCTATATTTGGAAGTGCATTGTCAGATTAATGCTGTATATTCTGGGCACGATATGGCAAGCTACAAACTGCATATCCAATATATTCCTGTATAATCATATTCATTCTTTTTTTTTTCTACTTTGTATATTTTACGATATCTATATTTTCCTGCACTCTAGATGCAGCTCCGTCCTACTAAACTGATTGAATTTCCCCTCAGGAATTATTAAAGTATTTTTTTATCTGTCTAGTTGTAACGATTGCTTCAGTATGAAGCCTTATTTAATTTAACATACCGGTATACAGTAAATAGGCTACACACAGTATATAATTACATTAGTTCTACTGGGTATAGGTGTAACACTACCTATGTGCTTATTACACTTCAAGTAACTAATCTCTACTCAGCTGTGTGTGTGTGTGTGTGTGTGTGTGTTGATCTGTGCAGTGGTGTCTCCTTCCACGCTAAAGAGTGATGGACAGGTGTCTCCTGTCACCACACAGTACATCACCGTGGAAACTGTCCAACAATGACCGGTTTCCACAGCAATTTATCTGTCTTTAGCACTCCCCTTCTCTTCTTTCTTCTCAGTCATGATCTCACTATCATTCCTTTTTTCTCTACGCTCTCTCCTTCTTTATTGTCTCTCTGTTCTTCTCTCCTTCCTTCATTCACAAAAAAACTAAGATAATTTAGAATAGAATTGAATCAAAAACAGGCAAAAATAAGTTAATTTCAAACGGGATAAGCATAATGGCATAATATGTATGAAAAGATAAGTGTAAGTAAAATAGAATAGGATATCATTAGATTAAGTTCATTTAGCACAATATATAGGCAACAATAAATAAAAGTAGTATAAGTTAAGAAATAGGTAGGATAGGTTAGGATAACATAATGTACAGTATAGGCAAAGATAACTTAAATTGGGATAAGCTATAGTCAAAGATAAGTTTTGATTTTTTTTCTTCTTTTTGTTCACTCAATTTGTAATTACCATCTTCCACTCAGTGTCAACTGATACCACACTGTGTGTGTGTGTGTGTGTGTGTGGCGGTGTGTGGCGGTGTCCAGGTGCTGGTGGATAGGATGCAAGTTCGACAGCTTTCTCAGATTAAGGAGGAGTTGGAGAGTAGAGAGCACAGGTACCTGGCTTTTTTGTGTGTGTGTGTGTCGGTCCAAAAGGGGGTCGGTCCAAAACTACAATCAGTCCATTTACACATTGAACAAATTCTAGGTTTACTACACAGAAACACACCATTCACAGTAACTAACATATTACTTATATGCAGACACTTTGACACTGATAATTTGACAGTAGTAATTTCTGGTCATTCAATACATCCCTTTTCATACAATTTTGATAAGAATTGGCAACTCAGTTGACTGAAAGTAGTCTAATAAATTTTAGAATAATTATGTGATTTTATGTGACTAACTTATCTATAACTGGTTTATAGTGCCCCCAGAACCCCAGATTGTGAACCTAGGTGTGTTGTGGGGGGAGGAGTGCCAGCCATTCAGCATTTTTGTACTGCTGGGATAATGCTGTCTTTACACAAATCGAGGAGTGTCTCTTTAAGACGAGAGAGCAACATGATTGGATAAAGCACTCTCGCACATGCAAACGCCCCCATTATTGTGTAGGTGATACGGGGACCCACCTTATCACTGTGTGTGTAAGTGTGTGTATCGTTCTTTCTCTCTCTTGCTGTGTCTCAATTCGCGCACTTCTGTACTTACACTTAATATTTTGAGTGCATAAGTGCGTTCACACTGTCAAGTATGCCAAAATGCAGTGCACTGTTAGTACTCGGATGGTGTACTCAAAATGGTCAAAAAGTTGAGTGTGATACGATGGACACTTCACGCACTCAATGGTCGCCATCTTGGCTACGTAGAGGAAGGGGAGGGGCTACAACCATTCAATTTTTGTTTGTAATGGCGGCCGAGGAAGCAGCACCGAACACCGCACCATACAAATGTGAGTAATACACAGCTATAACGTTTTTTTATTGATTTAGTTTTGCAGTATCACTATACTAAAATAATAATTATGTTTATTTAGCAGTCTGTATTGATTCGGTACTGTGAACGATAACGTTAGATAGCTACCGATAACAGCGGCACATTTTAATAAGGCATTGACGTTGACGTCATGTGTATGTTTGTTGTTTATGCGTGTTAAATTTTGGTCTTCACTGTAAAATATTTTAGTTCTCCCGGGATTGTCCTTGTTTTTATTAATCAGCCACGGAAAAATGTATTCTCCCAGGGATATATATTAGGTTGGTTTATTGTCTGTTCATTATTTCACATGGCATTATCCCTGTGAGGTAATCACAAAATGAGGTTGGACGCATGCGTCGCCAGCCTTGGGACATCCAGGCCGAAGAAGAACTGGAGATCTTCTTAAACGGAGATACTGGTGGCCCAGTTTGGATCGAGATGTCAAGGCCTATGTGGATAGCTGCCCGGTTTGTGCCCAAACCAAAGCTCCCCGCACGGCTCCCGCCGGAAAGCTAATCCCACTTCCAGTACCTCAGCGACCCTGGTCACACCTGGCGGTGGATTTCGTCACGGATTTACCGCCATCTGAGGGGAACACGGTGGACCTGGTGGTAATCGACCGGTTCTCAAAGATGGTCCGCTTCCTTCCATTTCGCCATTTCGCCGTCTCCCTTCCGCTTTCCAGGTAGCTGAGGTACTGTTTCAACAGGTCTTCCGCATCTTTCCTGGCGCGCCTGGGCGCCACGGCCAGCCTCACATCACCCACAGGCTAATGGGCAGGCGGAACGGACCGTACAAGAGCTGGGGAGGTACCTGCGGGCGTTTTGCCACGACTAGCTGGAAGAGTGGGCTCGGCTGCTTCCTTGGGCGGAATACACTCAAAAGCTCTCACCGCCACTCGTCCACCGGACTGTCTCCATTCGAGGTGGTGTACGGCCGTCCACCACCCCTGTGCCCCTGGTCGAGAGTGTCCAGCGACGTCCCGGCCGTGGACGAGTTCCAGAGCATGGAGGCGGACCGTTGGCACTCCGAGGCACCTGTGTTTTGCCCAGGGGACAACGTCTGGACCTATCTCTCCATCTGCCCTGTCATAAGTTGGGACCCAGGTATGTGGGTCCTTTTACGGTCCTAAACAGTTACATTGTTTCACCTTAACCCGTTTGGTAATTTCATTGGTCTAATGAAAGAATAATGTGACGGTAAATCGAGCGCGCTCAGACATCCCATCATTCTGATTACGGTAGTCATTTTGTCATCCTCATTATGGCAAAGACACAGAGAAATGCATTTGATGCAGCTTTCAAGTTGAAGGCGATCGATTTGGCTGTTGAAAAAGGAAATAGAGCTGCTGCACGGGAGATTGGCCTTAATAAGTCGATGATAAGATGTTGGAAACAGCAGCGTGAGGAACTGACTCAACAGCTTTGAGAGGGAAGAAAAGCAGATGGCCCGAATTAGAAAATGAGCTCGAAGACTGGGTCAACACACAGAGCAGACGGCCGAGGTGTTTCAACTGTGCATATCCGACTGAAAACCAAAACAATTGCCACCGCAATGAAGTTTGAGGATTTTAGAGGTGGACCATCGTGGTGTCTCAGATTTATGAGACGTAAAGGCCTGTCCATTAGGGTAAGGATGAGTCTGTGTCAGTAGCTCCCTCCCGACTACGAGGAAAAAGTTTCAAAGTTCCCCAAATTCACTGATGCAAAGATAGCGGAGCATTCCATCGGCCCCCACGACATCATAAATATGGATGAAGTTCCTCTGCCGTTTCACCTGCCTCTCACTCGGACTGTCAAAAGGAAAGGCAAATCATCCGTCAAGCTGAAAACAACGCATGAAAAAACGCACTTCACCTGTGTTCTGAGCTGCACTGCATCAGGAGATGCCAAAAGAAAAATTCCCGAGAGGAATTGTTGTGAGCTCAGCGGGGAATTTGCCTCTGGATAAAGGTGACGAGAGTGACAATGAAAACGATCCAACATCGGATGAAGCAATTCTGAGATTATGGAGCCTACATCACTGCAGCCAGTCTCCGGAGCTGCTGTCTGCTCGCTCACGTCGTTGGAGCTGTCGTCTGGTCCAGCCGCTGTGGAGCCTACATCACCGCAGCCAGTCTCCGGAGCTGCTACCTGCTCGTTCACGTCGCTGGAGTCGTCGCCTGATCCAGCCGCGTTGGAGTCGCCGCCGCAATCCGGCCCCGGAACGGCCGCCAGCCTGCTCTCGCTGCTAGAGCCAACGCATGGTCTAACCGCTGGAGAGCCACCGACGCAGTCTGGTCCAGCCGCTGCTAGCTCACTCGCGCCGCTGGAGCCGAAGCCAGGTCCAGCTGCCGAGGATCTCATTCCACCTCAGTCCTGCCTAGGAGCTGCTGCTAGCTTGCTCTAGCCGCTGGAGCCGAAGCCAGGTTCAGCTGCCGAGGAGCTCATCCCGCCACAGTCCTGCCTAGGAGCTGTCGCTAGCTCGCTTACGCCGCTGGAGCCGCAGCCAGGTCCAGTCACCGAAGAGCTCATCCTGCCCCAGTCCTGCCCAGAAGCTGCCCTCGAGCCGCTGGAGTCAAAACCAGGCTCAGCCGCCGGGGAGCTCATCCCACCGCAGTCCTGCCCAGAAGTTGCCCCTAGCTCGCTCGAGCCGCTGGAGTCAAAGCCGGGCCCAGCCGCCGGGGAGCTCATCCCGCCGCATTCCTGCCTAGGAGCTGCTGCTAGCTTGCTCGAGCCTCTGGAGCCAGGTTAAGCTGCCGAGGAGCTCATCTCACTGCAGTCCGGCCCTGAAGCTGCCGCTAGCTCGCTCACTCCGCTGGAACCCAAGCCAGGTCCAGCAATCGAGAAGCTTATTCCGCCGCAGTCCAGCCCTGGAGCTGCCGCCAGCTCGCTAATGTCACTGGAGCCGTTGCCAGGTCCAGCCGTCGAGAAGCTTGCCCCGCCGCAGTCCGGCCCCGGAGCTGCCGCCAGCTCGCTCATGTCGCTGGAGCCGATGCCAGGCCCAGCCGTTGAGGAGCCCACTCCACCGCAGTCCGGTCCCGGAGCTGCCGCCAGCTCGCTAACGTCACTGGAGCCGTTGCCAGGTCCAGACGACGAGGAGCTTGCCCCGCTGCAGTCCGGCCTCGGAGCTGCCGCCTGCCTGCTCTCGCTGCTAGAGCTCGTCCCCGGAGCTGCCATCTCGCTACCACGCAGCTGCCGTGGCCACCGGTTGTCCTTGGCCCGGCCACCGGAGAGCCCCTGCCTCAGCTGCTCGTCTCTGGTCCGGCCACCGGAGGACCTCAGCCTCTGCGGCTCATCTCTGGTCCGACCACCGGAGGATCTCAGCCTCTGCTGCTCATCCCTGGTCCGACCACCGGAGGGACCTCACTGTGCGCAGGAAAGCCTTTGCCACATTAAAGGCGACACCGGGAGGCGCGCCTTAGAGGGGGGGGGGGGGGGGTCACGATCAGCGCGCACAGGCCTATGCACGCTCCGTGCTTCCCTTCCCTATTGCGCACCAGGGGGGGATTAGCCCCACAGGTGCGCCTCCTTTAACTTAATTGTGGGACTATTTAAGTTCTGCCAACAGCACTATGTGCTGTTGGTAATTGTTTTGGCTTATGCCCTGTACGTTTGTTTTTTGTTCCATTATTAAAACTACGCTTTAAGCGTTGCACCTGCTATACCGCCTGTGTGTATTCCTCTGACTCGCACTTACTCTCGCTCATCGCACTCAAACTGCTACAGTTAAAGCCTGTGTAAAGTTTCAATGTACCGGTTGGCACCTGCGGCTTATAGACATGTGCGTCTTATTTATGTTCAAAATAATTATTTAAAAAAAATTCAGTGAGTGCGCATTATATTCAGGTGCGCTTAATAGTCCGGAAATTACGGTATATCTATTCTGTTGCCTGTGCTATATGTTAGTGTGAAAACCAGTTAGAACACAGACAATTATGACTTAATATGGTGGCTTCTTGAGTAAATGAGTAATTCTGCAATAGGCTTACATACAAATACTTATATAATTATGTCAGTCTAGCTAGAGCACAACATTTTAGATGAATGTTTATTGGGTAAGTTTAAATTAAGAGTTATGCTGCACAATAGTCTAGTCCAGTGTTTCTCAAATAGGGGTACTTTGAGGTACTTTTTGTGAGAATAGTAGGCAACTATTTACGCCTTTTAATTAATTAAGCTATTAAAAGGGGATCAAATTGTTTAACACTCGTAATTTCTTCAGGTTTGAAGCAATCATTTTCATTCAAACCCCCTTTTCTATAATCAAATTCTACATTCTCTTCAATGTTTATATAAAAAAAATGGTGCTTGGGCTTTGAACGGAATGGAACGAGGGTAAAGAAGCCAAAAAAGTTGGAGAACCACTGGTTTAGTCTATGGGCAACGTAAATCACAAGAATACGTAAACATACCAGCACATTTTCCGGCAGCGAGCGAATTTAAATGCAGTTGTAATTATAAAGTGAGCAAAAAAGCCGGCAGATATTTTGGTGGGTGACAATTGCGCTCAAACATACCGGTATGTTCGTAATTTACGGTTAGTGCATAGCTTGTGTGTTCCATTTGAGACAGTACTGCACTGTTGAATTTCACGCACTATACAAGTAAGTACATAGTGCTCACAGTGTACCATGTCGCAGTGTACTCACAGAAGTGCGCGGATTAAGACACAGCACACGTCTTTTCTTACAGTGGCAGTATCTTTCCTCCTATTCACAGCCAGCAGAGACAACCTGCACAGAAACACAAGAACTTAATGGATAGAGAACAAGTAACAGCAAAAGAGACAAATGGGGGTCAGAATGAGCAATGTGAGAAGGAAGAGGCTGAAGAGGACGGAGGGGGGCAAGAAAACCCTGCTACGCTGGCCCTATATGATGAGCGAAAGAAGCTGGAGGACAGCAGGTGTCTTCTGGAAGAGGTGAACCACTGTTAGCGCAGCCTGAACATAAGTACAATACTGGAGAGTATTCCCTAACGTTCCCTATCAGTCGGTACACTCTGTATACAACACATCAGTATGGGGATTGCGTCCTCGCGAGACCATGCTGAAGAATCTTTTAATCACGCCTGAAAGGCCACTAATATCGCAGCAGCGGGATACCCCCCGCCCTTTTGCCCTGGTATAAGAGGGACTGCCTATGGGGGCTGCACAATCTAATTTTCCTCAATATATTTGCTCTTCACCACGCTACAAAGCTTAGACAATCAACTTAACCACCCTACAGTAGGTGAGCGTGCTTCCTGTCAGGGCGTTGTTCATTTGTGTTTTTTTGTAGACCTAGTCTGGTTTGTTTAGGGCAGCTATCGACCCTATTGATGGCTTAGACGAAGAAGAGAAAGCCTCTGTCTAGCAAAGCTAGTGGGAGTTTCATGCTAAGGCTGCACTTGCTAACTCGGAGACGTGTGTGCATTGCCACTGTCTTTGCCGGTCGACCCAGAAAAGGCGTGTTACGTTCCTGAGTAAGACACTTTGGATAACCTTCATGGGACCTTGTTCTGGTGCTGGATGAGCTGTGTAACGCTCTGTTTGAGCCCTTGGACTCGATGAACTTTTATATGCTGTCATATAAGACGGCGTTACTTTTAGCATTGTGCTCAGCAAAACGAATAGGTGATTTACATGCTCTGTCTGTACACTCTTCCTGTACTCAATTTGCACTGGACGGGTCCAAAGAGACTCTATGCCCTAATTCGACTTACACTCCAAAGGTGCCGTCTATGTCGTTAATGAGATTGTGCAGCCCCTTTTATACCACGGTAAGAGGGCAGGGGATACGTGATCTCATTGGCCTTTCAGGCATGATTGAATGGTTCTTCAGCATGGTCTCGCGAGGACGCAATCCCAATACTGATGTGTTGTACCTCGTTTCCATCCTTAAGGGAACAGCAGTTATATTCAGGCTGTCATGTATTCAGGATGGTAGCACAAAACATAGAGGGTTAACATAAAGCTGCTATCTTTTATTAATCTGTATTTTTTTGTTACAAAATAGACTTTTTTGACGGCATCCCACAAAAAGCTAAATTTAAAAACGATGAAATTATCATAAAGTCATAAAGTAGCTTTAAATCATAAATGTCCATATAAATAAATGTCCCATTTCACTACTATTTCTGGCTGATTGATGTAAACTAATAAACAGTAACTATTAACGAAAACCCTTCCATTTGCACTCCTAAACGTTTCTATAATCTGCAAGTGATAGCGTTCTCACAACCCTTCCCAATTTACTCAATTGCTTTAGCTCATTTTATTAAACTTGTGCAGTCCTCAAATCCCTTTATAGTTAACAGCATACTATTCTACAAAAAGCATGCTAAAAATATCAATTAGCTATGGTTTAAAAAGTTAAATAATTCATTAAATGAATAAAATGATTGCCACTAAAATGAAAGGTCCTGTTATCATTGCCTAAACCAAGACAGTCAGAATGGTAAAATTTGCTAATTTCAGTGTACCCTAACAGCACAGAGTTGTCAGCTTGAAAATACTGTCTAATTACTGAGCATTAATGTTCAAAATCATGCCAGTGATGCCTCCACTAGAATTGAGTATCAAGGTTCTCACTATTCATGGATTTCTGAAAAATTGATAATTATCCACAACCCCTGCCCACAAAATTCCCAAGAATTTTGTAAATTAGCCTATCCGAATTAACCCGATCTAAAATTCCATGACCAGTGTGACCTCCTATAGGAGTTTTAGTTTTTTTTTTTTTTTCAACATCAGTACTTTTTTAGTTTTTCTACAAAATGTTTTGTAGTTGAACTATTTCAAAGAGGAAAAACTCACAGTCAAAGTACACTGTATTGACATTATGTGTTAGCATTTTGACTGTCTTGGTTTCAGGGGCGGCGCCAGAGATATTATTTTGCTGGTGCTAAAGGGTTGCTTGACTTTTCAACGAGGGTGAAATGTAGAGTACCATTAATGTGCTGGTCGCCACAGTGTAATTTCTACTGCAACACCCCGACACACTTACACACATGAGCGCGCACAGGCATTACCCGCAGCAAAATAATGCCAAGAGGCAGATATTCAGCTCATGGGATATTTACACTATAATAGGTTTATGAACACTCATAACAGTCCTTGATTGCCACAAACACGCAGATCAACCTTGCCTCTAAATTCCACAAGCCAACACTTTAACAGACCAAGCAGCACTAGCAACCAACATATTTCAGACTAATGTCAAAGGCCAAAATACAATACTAGGCTACATGAAGTTGGTGTGCGCATATTTTTGATATGAGCATAACACGTGCGTAATACCATCATTATATAATATTACATAGCCTACACAGTAAAAACATGTAGCCTAAAGTGACTGTATGCTTTCACAAATTGAATCACATTAATCAATAGTACCATACAAATGATAAAATAAGACTCACCGACTAACGATGGCTATTTGAAAACAATATTCATCCTGCGGTCCTTGCTAGCAGGTTTTACTTAAGTTACTTTACAGTAACTGCCCGGTCCTCCGATTATGCCACATAAAAAATGCAGTGGCGGCTAGGCATGAAGCAAGAAGGCTCAGGCTTGTCAAAGAATACGCTTAACATGGCAAACACGTTATGTTATTGGTCAAATGACAATCAAATACGTCGTGCTCATTTGCTTCAACAGCAGACGGTATTCACTCAAAATTCTGAAGGCCCCGCCCCGGGTAGATTTTTCACCCGGAGACAGTACAGCTGGAAAATCTGATTGGATATAAGATCTAATTTATATGAGCTGCACTAGTTGTTGAAGCAGCGCAACCAAGGGAGAGGAGAGTAGCAATGAAATGACATAAATAAACTATGATGGGAACGAACTATTCATGAAAATATTAAATTATAATATATAATAATTCACACTCGCAACCAACTAAACAGGGCGTGAATTACTAAAAGTTACGGTAGATCGCGCGATCGCCCTCTGTGATCGCCCTAATCTGTCAAAATGACAGACCTTCAGATTTTTCCATCATTGTTTAAAATAATTCGGTCAATGACGGAAACTATTCGGTTAATGCGACCTCTAGTCTACAACTTCACAATCACTATCGTTTCCTTTGACTCAACATGTGGATATTTAAGAAACAAATTCCAAATAAACTACAGAAATTTATTGTGGGTATTTATTATACAGTCAATGGTGCTAGGGGGGTGCTATGGCTATCATAAGAGTGGCAACACCCCCAAACCCAAAATAAACATTGTTTGCAATGTTGCAATGTTTCATTAATTGACAGGATTATATTTTGAAACAAGTTAAACATTCTGATTGAGTTACAGGTATGGCCTTTTGCAGGTGAAATAGCGTTGTGATGTGTGGATTGCACAAAAAAAAATTTTAATGTTAAGTTTAAGTTTTTTAAGGGAGTTTCAGAAAAATGTCTGACAATTAGAAAAACGGTAAATGCTGCATTTCTGCTAGCTTGCTGTGATTGAGTCTGGACTACGAGAGTCTGTCCGTCTGGATTTAGAGAGACAAAAAGAGATGGAGTTCATCAGACAGCAAGACAACAAGACTCGATGGCAAAGCCTGAGATACCTCCAACTCAACCAACGAGTTAACAAGTAAGAAAGATATCTGAGCTCTCTCGTTAATAACACAATTTCACCAGAACCAACATAAATGCTGGTTCCTGGAAGTTCTTAGATTTTCCCACTATTCTCTGTATACTCTAGACTGTTTCAGATAATCTAACCACCCAGTATGGCACCAACAATCATTTCAAAGTCAGGGTCAAACGCACTGAGGTCACATTCCTTCCCCATTCTGATGTTTGAACAACTGAACCATTTTGACCATGTCTGCATACTTTTATGCATTGAGGGGCTGCCACACAATATATTTGTATTCAAAAGCATATATAATATGTGTACAAGTGTGGCTAATACATTGGCTACTGTGTATAGCTTCCTTAACCCAAAATAAACCCACATGCTGACTTTCAGGATGAAATCATTGATTCTACAGCGGTACATGATCTCTCAAAAACATACTTCTTATGCTAGGCTACATCTACAAAGCTAATCAGGTAGTATATGTTTTCAAGTTATGGCAGTGTGAAAACTCTTTCATATTTTATATAAAATATACGGTATTTTAATATTTAATCTGGAATGGAAATATACAATATCTTAAATACAACAAGCCTGGCACTGTAAGCAGCTTTGAGCAAGAGGTCTCTGATCATTAGTAGTTGTAATTGTTCCCACTGTAAGGAGCTTTGGATCTGCTAAATAACCCAATTGTAATTGGACATATCCAGACTATACAAGTAACCCTTGTAACAAAAAGCTGAGTTCAAGCCGCTCCCTTCTGGTCTTAGATATAGATACCCTAACGTCAGAACCAACCGAGCAAAACACTCATTCCTTCCTATGGCAATAACCCAATTAAATAAGATTTAGGGAGGGGTATGACTGAAGGTATGTGTAAGTAATGTGCAGTAGTTTTATTTATTAATGTATATACTCCTCCTTTTACTCTATTCTATTTATTGATGTGTGTATGTTATGTGTTAGATAAATGGTGCTGTAGATGTCTGATTCAATGTTTTTGTTGTGGATTATGTGTCAATATGCCTGTACTGAACAAATTGCCTCTCGGGGACATTAAAGTCAAAGTCTAACGCTCTTTGATGTTGGTTTGTCTCCAACAGAGGCTTTGTCAGTAGTTACTTCCGGAAATTCCCCATGCACATTTACTGTCTGCCCATCGAGAACAAAGCTCAGCGAACCAGGAAGAAGATGAAGAGGAAGACATGAGATGATATCTGCTATAAATCTGCTGTGATATGACGTGATACGACGGTGAGGTATCACTCAACATTATGAAATAATGGCTCAAATTTGCTACAATCAACTCCTCATTTGTGTGCTTAAAGTACTTTTGGCTGAGTTCACATCCATTATAATATATAGGGGAATCTAGGTTATACCCAATGACAGATGGAATAATTACCACATTTATTGATATTAGTAAACAGCAGCAGTAAAAAGGACAAAAAAAAAAAGATTCAAAACTGAACAACATAAAAAACGGTTCCAGCTTTAATTCATTCTCTCTACACAGGAAGCTAGAGCAAAATTATTGTAATAAAGAAATCCAGAACAATGAAAATTTATAAAACACAGAAATGGCAGAACTGATAAACACTGCCAGTATACAAAAGACAGAGCTTTAGTAATATTTACTTTGTTAAAAGATTCCATCTTATTACATTGTGCACAGATTATGATCTCTCAATAACAATGTAATTCAAATATAACAAAATATAGATATTTTATATAATGAGATCTGAAAATGTAAAACATAATCTGGTCCACATTTCCAGCACACATGCGTATCTGACATACCCCTTCCTGTTGTTGAGTCTACTCAATATTAACACACCAAATGCTAGTGGTGCTATCAGTGTGTTCTATTCACACTTTTTCTTTGTTTCTTCTTGTCTGTGGGGATGTTGGTTGGAGGTAGCGGGTTGATGGGAGGAGCGCCCAGTTTCTTGTTTTTGGCCTTCCTCACTTTATCCTTGATTGCCTCAATGTCTAGTTTTCCTTCTGATCCAGCTAGGAAAAAAAACAAAATTGGTTTGAAATTAAATTCAAATGAATTGTCCCTACAGACCTTTGGTTGTACAGTGTGGTATGTAGTGAAGAATTAAATTATGGCAGTTTATATTGAACCACCAGGAGTCCTGTTTTTTTCTTCTTCTTGAATTAAAATTAATTGCTGTTAAGTCCCTACAAACTTTGGGTAATAGAGTGTGGTATGTACTAGCGAAGAATGAAATTATGGATATATTGAATCACCAAGGGTCCTGTATTTCCTTGCACATTTCTTCTTACCCCCAGTTCAGTTCCCCACAAAAACATCAAATACTGAGCTAAGCTAAAATCGTTTTTGGTATCTACAATTAGTTGTATTTTCCTAAATAGTTTGATTTCCTGTCACAAAAGTTTTCCATGAGAGCTGTAAATTATAATATAAAATGTGCCTAATAATAATAAAAAGGTTTGCTTTGATTTTTCTACCCGGTTATTTTCTATCCAGATATGAATGTTTTACTAATTAGTACTGTAGAGTGAAACATTTTGGAACTTGTGATAGGCAGGCAAGAGAAATCAAATGGTGTATTTATAACAGTTCTAAGGTAAAGATGATTGTTCCAGAGACTTGAACTGCAAATGCTTTGTCTTATATTCTAATTTCTACCTTTGCTGGTCTTCTTCAGAGTGGGCTTCTCTTTGGGGGGAATAAAAGCTTGAGCCCTCTCCTCTTGGCGTTTGGTGAGCTTCTCCGCTTGTTTGATCTGAGAAAGTATAACACGTTATAAAGTATAACACCCATAGAAAACTACTGTAAAATTTGTCATAAATTGTCTATATGTTTGACAAAGGAAAATGTGTGTTTACAGTAGTTTAGTGATAGAAAACAAAGTCAAATGCAATCCAAAGAAACAAAATAACTTAATAGAACTGTTTCACTCCTTCATTGGCACTTTACAACAACATCCTAGGTTTAGGGCTGACATTCATCTCTTCCATCCTCTTCCTCTTTTTGACACTAGCTTGCAGGAAGAACTGAACTGAACCCTTTGACCATGTCTGCATACATTTATGCATTGAGGGGCCCACACAATTAAATATTTGCATTCAAAAGCATATGTGTACGAGTGTGGCTAATAACTTGGCTACTGTGTATAGCTTCCTTAACCCAAAATAAACCCACATGCTGACTTTCAGGATGAAATCATTCATTCTACAGCGTTACACGAACCATTTTTTTAACCTTTGACTATATTTCTCATAAACATACTTCCTACGCTGAATCTACAAAACTAATCAGGTAGTATATGTCTTCTTTTATGTTTCACTCCTTCATTGGCACTTTAAAACATCCTAGTTTTAGGGCTGACCTTCATCTCTTCAATCCTCTTCCTCTTTTTGACACTAGCTCGCAGGAAGAACTCTCCGGTGGCCAGCTCCCTGTCCACCTACAGCAGGGTGGAGCAAAAGAAACAAATTTATAAAAATACATTTGTTTTTTTTAATCCAATACATAGAACATATTTTCATATGTATGTTTTAGTTTTTCTTTCTACGACAAGAAAGGAAGGTGGTGTGTGTGTGTATGGACCTTGTTCTCAGGGGGCTGTGGCGGGAATGGTGTGTACTCCTTCTTCGCACTCTTCTTCTTGGGCTCTTTGCGCTTGGTAAGGTTCTTGTGGCGGAAGTTAGGCAAAAAGCGTTCCCAGCTCTGCGTCCTCAGCTCTGGGTCTTTCGAAAGCTCCCGTTTGATCATAAGGGCCTGCCAGGAAGGACGGATGTTTATTATCCACGCTCAGAAGTGCTACCGTAAAAAAGATACATTTCTTCCCGTCTATTTCCTGTTCTTGTTAACTCCCATATACACCAATGAGCCCAAACATTATGACCAGTTTGGGAACGGTCTTCAGCTACGCATTGTGACATTCCTCCCGTAACTATCTGCGACTTGTGTCACGGTAGCCTCTCAGTTCGGACCAGACGGAATAGCCTTCGTTACTCTCGCACATGGATGAACCTTGGGTTTCCCTGTCGCCGGTTCGACCCTCCTCGGACCACTGTTGATAGGTACGCACCACTGCTGAGGGGGAGGACCCACAAGCTTTACCGTTTCAGAGATGCTCTGACCCAGTCGTCTGCCCATAAAAATTTTGCCCTTGTCAAAGTCGCTCAGGTCTTTACTGCATCCAACATGTTGACTACGAGAACAGACTGTATGCGTCATTTTTAATCAACGTTCTTCTCTTCATCTGTAAGTGGTCATACTTTTTTGTCTAATCAGTTTATGGTAAAGCCCCTGAAAACCTCTAGATATGATGCATAATTTTGATTTATTTGACTACCCAAGATTACTTGGGTTAAAGATGGGAAAATTAGGATGCAAGACTGCATATCCTTAAAACAACCAATCATAAACAAGATGTCAGTTGCCATAACAAGTGCAACAATTACAATTAGGTTATTTAGCAGACGATTTTATCCAAAGTGACTTACAATTACATGGTGCTATTACATGGAGCAGATAGGGGTCAGGCATCTTGCTTAAGGATGCTTACAGATAGGACCACTCTGGGGCTTGAACCCACAACCTTCCGGCTGGGAGTCAAGCACCTAGACCACTAGACTATCCTGCCCCCCTGCAATAAAGCAGACCTAAGTCAGAAAGATGCGACACCTGTGTCTAGACAACCTATAGATGTAAAAATAACTCAAAACACCTGTGTGTAGACATTGGCTTTAACAGGAAATCTAACATACTTTCTAGAATCTATAATAATGCTTAACCCCTTAAGGATCACCTCATACATGTGCTACTACAACTGGTATATTGGTCCTGACTTTAAAAAGTTAAAAGCTTAAAATCATTTAATTGGGTCCGAAACCCCCAATGTGAGAGGCACGTGTTCCAAGCATACCTTGATGTTGTAGATGGGGTGGATGTTTTTCATTGTGTCCATGACCACTTTACGCACCTGCACAACAAACGAAATGATTTAAGCACCATGTAGAGGACTACAAATGTAGTCCTCTACATTTGTTATATACCGATATCAATGCGTGAACTATGTTTTACCTTTATATCTACTGATGCAGAATAACACACATATAGACATATACACACAAATTATAATTTTTTTCTTCAAAGAATCGATTTTTGACCTGGAAATCGATGTAGTATATCGCGAAAATAAATTATATTTTTTCAAACGGACTCCAACCTCTCCACAATGGCCAGGACCAGAGAGCTGTGTAAGGACATCAGGGATAAAATTGTAGACCTGCACAAGGCTGGGACGGGCTACAGGACAATAGGCAAGCAGCTTGGTGAGAAGGCAACAACTGTTGGCGCAATAATTAGAAAATGGAAGAAGTTCAAGATGACAGTCAATCTCCCTCGGTCTGGGGCTCCATGCAAGATTTAAACTCGTGGGGCATTAATGTTAATGAGGAAGGTGAGGGATCAGCCCAGAACTACACGGCAGGACCTGGTCAATGACCTGAAGAGAGCTGGGACCACAGTCTTAAAGAAAACCATTAGTAACACACTACGCCGTCATGGATTAAAATCCTGCAGCGCACGCAAGGTCCCCTTGCTCAAGCCAGCGCATGTCCAGGCCCGTCTGAAGTTTGCCAATGACCATCTAGATGATCCAGAGGAGGAATGGGAGAAGGTCATGTGGTCTGATTAGACAAAAGTAGAGCTTTTTGGTCTAAACTCCACTCGCCGTGTTTGGAGGTGGAAACATTCTTTGGGGATGATTTTATGCAAAGGGGACAGGACGAATGCACCGTATTGAGGGGAGGATGGATGGGGCCATGTATCGCGAGATCTTGGCCAACAACCTCCTTCCCTCAGTAAGAGCATTGAAGATGGGTCATGGCTGGGTCTTCCAGCATGATAACGACCCGAAGCACACAGCCAGGGCAACTAAGGAGTGGCTCTGTAAGAAGCATCTCAAGGTCCTGGAGTGGCCTAGCCAGTCTCCAGACCTGAACCCAATAGAAAATCTTTGGAGGGAGCTGAAAGTCCGTATTGCCCAGCGACAGCCCCGAAACCTGAAGGATCTGGAGAAGGTCTGTATGGAGGAGTGGGCCAAAATACCTGCTGCAGTGTGTGCAAACCTGGTCAAGAACTACAGGAAACGTATGATCTCTGTAATTGCAAACAAAGGTTACTGTACCAAATATTAAGTTCTGCTTTTCTGATATATCAAATACTTATGTCATGCAATAAAATGCAAATCAATTATTTAAAAATCATATAATGTGATTTTCTGGATTTTTGTTTTAGTTTCCATCTCTCACAGTTGAAGTGTACCTATGATAAAAATTACATACGTCTACATGCTTTTTTTTTTTTTTTTAAATAATTCCCATTTCATTCTGTGTATTATTATTATTTTTGTGCTGCAGTGATAAATTAAATTTCCCCATTGTGGGATTAATAAAGTATCTTATATTATTAGATCGGGAAAGGAACTGATAACGCAAGTCTTAGCATAAGCTATTAAAAGCTAGGCTGAACTTGCCAGGGACAAGCAAAGTGTTTGTGTCAATTTGTACCGAATTGTTAAAATATCCTTGTAGAAATGTATACTGTAATAACCTCTCTTGATCTTTGTTATGCAGCCATTTACAAAATGCCAATTTACAAAAAACTGTTCAGAAATGTATGAGATACGCTTTACTGAGTTTACACCCCTGTTTGCTAGTGACTCAGTAGTCTTCATGACATTGGTAGTTCAAAAAAATAAATAAAAAAAATGTATCTCTCCAAAATTATACAGAAGGGGATACACTAAAACACACCGCTGGGGAGGCCTTTTAACAGAAGAAGCTGGAAATTGCTT
Source organism: Percopsis transmontana (assembly GCA_025447815.1). Taxonomy (NCBI): domain Eukaryota; kingdom Metazoa; phylum Chordata; class Actinopteri; order Percopsiformes; family Percopsidae; genus Percopsis; species Percopsis transmontana. The sequence goes on along the minus strand of JAOEHI010020824.1, from coordinate 8,381 downwards.
ATACATAATCCACTTTGTAACTAAAGCATACATACATTCCAATCGTTTCTGACAATATCTCGTTAGGATCTCTTAAATACAGTCATGTCACTGGGTATTTTTTTAAATTACATCGATTTGCAGACATGTATCATTGTAAAGCAATGTATACATTATAATTTATGTCTAGTCTCTGAAGTAGATTTTGGTAAGATATGGTTAAAAAGATGGGAAAAATATGTCCAAGTTAGCTATCTTTTACAGCAACCAAATAGAATATCATAAAAAGATATTTTTCACACTTACCTCTTTTAGGCCGTTGAAAGGCCCAAGAGCTGATACAGTGTTACCCTGGACCATCACATAACAGTTGGTCAACAGCTCTAAAGCCTAAAGAAAATATAGTTTTAACTAGCAAACAGTACTCACAGTATATGTTTAGTGCTTTTACTATTTCTGAATCAAAAGAATGAGATTATTCCAAAAAGTTATTGCAAACTATAGTTTTGTGAAACGATCAACTGTAAAGTTATTCCTTTTGCATGTGTGAGTTACAGTTAAATCAGACCCACTGAGTGAGCACTCACTTTAAGGGTGGAACCTTTGGGACCAATGAGCCTCTGTCTCCGCTTCACAAAACGCTCCCTGTTCCTCACCAGGGTCCCGATCTTGATGATGTCACAAGCCATATCATCCTGTAATATCCGCACTGCCTATGAGGTAAAAACAAAAATAACATTAATAATGACCAACCAGTAAAATTGTACACTTCATTAATCCCTATAGAGAAATTAATCTTTTCTGGTTCAGGGTCAGCATAGCTTTTATCAGTACCGGTGGAGCAGGTTGGGGATCAGTATCTTGCTTGAGGACACGTTAGAATCAAATCTGGGATCAAGCTCAGGGTCTTTCATCTGGGAGATTGCCTCCATAATCTCTAGTCTACCTGTATCCAAATAGGATTACAATCACAATCACCCAGAATTCTGCTATTAAAAGTATACTCTTTGATTTGTGTCTGGGATTACTTTTGGTTTAAACCAGGGTCACAAAAACATTTGTTGTCCTATCTGACAGATCGCTCCTATCAAGTCCTCTGGAATGGAAGCCTGTCCAAACCCTACTCGCTCACCACTGGGGTTCCACGAGGATCTGTGCTGGGACCCTTACTCTTCTCACTGTACACTAGATCTCTTGGCTCTGTAATCTCTTCTCACGGATTCTCCAACCACTGCTATGCCGATGACACCCAACTCTACCTCTCATTCCCTCCATCTGACACGCAGATCTCAACTTGAATCTCTAAATGTCTCGCTGACATCAGTGCTTGGATGTCTTTGCATCACTTCAAGCTCAACCTTGAAAAAACAGAGCTACTCTACCTCCCGGCAAAGAACTGTCCATTACCCTTGAGAACACCACTGTGTCCTCCTGTCTAACTGCAAAGAGTCTTGGAGTTGTCCTGGACAATTAAATGTCCTGCCCAGCCAACAACACAGGCCTGCAGATTCGCCCTCAACAATATCCGAAGGATAAGGCTGTTCCTCACAAATGAAGCGGCATAGCTCTTAGTACGTCAAGTATTAAACCAACCAAGTTCTCCCATGTAACCCACCTCTTCAGAGAACTTCACTGGCTCCCCATCTCAGCCCGCATCCGATTCAAGACAATAGTATTGGCCTACAAGGTAGCAAAAGGAACTGCCCCACTCTACCCCCTAGCAATGGTTAATATTGATAACCAGAGCACTTCGATCTACCACCTCGGCTGGCACCTCCGTCACTACGACGGAGGTGCCAAATTTGTGCAGCCCATTCCAGACGCTTTTCTGTCCTGGCGCCGCAATGGTGGAATGAGTTTCCTGCACCAGTCAGAACAGCAGGGTCATTACCGATCTTCCGCAAGAGACTTAAAACCCACCTCTTCAAAATCCACCTCGGTACCTCAGCCACCGATCTACCTATCTCATAGCACCAATCCCATTAACTAAAATCCTTTAACAATCCTTGCTCTATCCTCCTTTAAAATTTGTTTTTTTAATAATAATTATTATTAATTCCTCCTTTCTACTCTGTTAGATCAGCTCTTGGAATATTAAGCACTTTGCCGGAATTTAGGCTGCTAGCAATTAATGAGTAAATGATAACTTTCGAGTAATGTACTAAAAATGCATAAATAAGGTAACCTTATGACATGATGCTGTCCTTTTTCTAGGAGAATGTTATTTGCTTACAAAAACGAAGAAGCTGTTGCATACAGCACAGTGATGCAGTTAGAATGCTCTTAGTGCAGCAGTGGGCTTTCTTCAGCCTCCTCAGAAGGTAGAGGCATGGCTGTGTCTTCTTAACCAAGGTGGAGGTGTCCATGATGGAAATCCACCTCAGCTCCACTGACGTTATTGGGGGGTGTTCCTGTACTTCCTGTAGTCCATGATGAGCTCCTAGGTCTTCTTGCTGTTAAGGGACAGATTGTTGTTTGTGCACTACGCAGCCAGATGCAGGTACACAGTGGCAGGTGAAGAGGGAGTAAAGAAGGGGGCTCAGCACACCACCCTGTAGTGTCCAGGGTTGAAGAGGTGTAGTTGTCCAGCCTGACAGACTGGGTCTCTTGGCCAGAAAGTCCAGAGTCTACTTGCAGAGTGAGATGTTGATGCCAAGGTCACCAAGTTTGGCCACCAGCTTTGAGAAGATTATGGTGTTAAACGCTGAGCTGAAGTCAATGAACAGCATCTTCAGGTAGGTGGGTCACAGCAGAGTGTAGTACCGTGAAAATAGCATCCTCTGTTGACCTGTTCTGAAGGTAAGCGAACTGGAGAGGATCCAGTGTGGGGTGTAAGGAGACTAAGATGGGCCAGGACCATCTTCTCAAAATACTTAATGATGGTGGGGGTGAGTGCAATAGGGCAGAAGTCAGTAAGGCTCGCTGTAGCAAAATGCTTTGGCATCAGTATAATAGTTGTTGTCTTGAGACATGGGGACATCTGCCTGGGCCAGTGACAGCGAAGACCTCAGCCAGCTGTCCAGCACCTGCCTTGAGCAAGCAGCCAGGAATGATATCAGGCCCAGCAGCCTCACGAGCATTCACCCTGCTCAGAACACACATGTTTGTCGTCCTTGTCAAAGCGAGCATAAAAGTTGTTTAGCTCGTCTGGTAAGGATGTGTCACTTGTTAGGGGTGCTGTGTTTTTTGTGCATCTGTGATGGACAAAATTCCCTGCCACATGCGTTTTTCCCCTTTAGTGGCACTGGGTTATATGTAATGGGCACCCCACAGACCACAGGGTGAGTGCCCCTTACTGGCCTCGCCTACAATTCTTTCAGCAGCAGGTCTCCCATACAAGCACTGACCAAGGCCAGATCTTCTTGGCTTCAGTAGCCTGGCAGCAATGAGCTACGGGAAGCTATGCTGCTGACAGGCAACACTTTAACAATCCATGCTGTTGCTGGCATAGGTAACGGTACACATTTTTGAAAAGTGTTACAGAAATCAACACACCCAGTAAAATAAGTGCTCTTTTGAAAGCCCTGCGTTTAAAGCTGACAGCAGAGGCATTTATGGAAAAACCCTATTCATTTCTCCCAAAGAAAAATTGCAATGCATCTCCCATATAGTTAACTTTGGTTGTTGTACAGTGAATCTGTTTAAATGGATCAAAATTACCTGGTCAAACGGGACGCTCCTGGCAAGCAGCTTGATGAGGTCTCTTGCCCTTACAATAGCATAAGGGTCAAAAGTTTTCTTTGTGGTGTTAACGGTCATGCTACCTTCAATCAGATCTAGGGTTCCATTGATGTACTATGGAGCAGAACAAAGCATTAATGCGTTAAAATATGAAATATTTATAAATATTTATATCTTTCGCTATAAATATTTATATCTTTCGCTATCATAAATAAGAAGAGCATATATTTTCAGTGAACTTGGTGAGTGAGCCATAAAGTGAAGCATTTTATAAGACTTTACATACAATCGCTATGGTTGAAAAATATTGGTCTTAAGAAACCAACAGAATTATGCAGTTGAAACGCCTTTAATTTGCAAATACATGCAGTGGCAGGACATGTACTGGCACAGGGAAGGGATTGGTGATGTGTATCAGAAAGATAATTACTATAGTAAAACTAGAAAAAAATTACTTACTGACTCCGCCAAGGCTTTCTGCACGAGCGGCCAGCATTCTTTCAGGTAGGCTTCTCTGTACTTAGGGAAAAGGGTCGCAAAACTACTTTCCTCCAGGAGACCTTTGGGGTTATCGTCTTTTGTGAATCCTAGCTCTTTCCATCCATCGGGTACAGTTAGAAGTTCTGCTTCATCTACTAAGACACACACACACATAATTGTCAGTGCCATCGGCATAATTGATGTTGACGACCTAATTGCCAACCATTTATGTACAAAATACTTTATATAAAATGTATATATGTAATACAATACAATACAAAACGCCTTCTGCCGTCCAAAATATTCTATCCTACTTTTATAGTAAACAGTCAATGTTTAATGCGTGGTCAAAACGATTTCTGCAACTTTAATATTATAGCTCGAATCCCATTGTAACATTTTTTTCTGTTTTTCCATGTAAAGTTGACATATCCATGTCCTTATAATTCCATATAACGTTAGTTGCATCTAAGATTCTACATGAGCTTGTAGCCGGTATGCATTCCTGCCATCCTAAAGGTTTAACTGGCAGCCCACAAGAACTCTTAATCATGACCGGCCACTTCACATAATATGGAATGATGTTATTAATTTGTGGCATTCACCTTGATTTTGATTTTTTTTCGATTTTTTCCCCAAATGTGGTTCACTCACACCGTCTTCTTTCGTGAAGGACGCCATTGCTGTCGAACACAAACCGGTAATGACGCAAAATCTACTTCCTTGTGTCGAGCCTTGAAATACCGCCACCTGGCGTCCTTCTAGTGAGTAATACAAAATACACGGATCTACATTGATCAGAATAATTGTACTTTTGTAGTGACTAATTACAATTTTAGTTTGATTCTTGTGTTTTTAGGAAAGCATTTATAAATGGATGGTATCAAATCTTATATATAAAATAAACTAAGCCTACCGAAATATTAATTTTGAGAGAAATATTTATCAGCTTTATTTAATATGGGGTCAATGTTGTAGCAAAACTATTTACAAATGTGAGTGGAGAGTTGTGTAACTGTATCTCAATCCGTGTGTGCGTAAACAGATTTGTAAATGTGTAAAATAATTTCTAAATGCGTGCAGAAATTTGTGAATGTGTACAGGAATCTGCAAATGTGTATTCAGAATCAGTGTGTGCATAATCATATTTATAAATGTGTAAAAATAAATCTGTAAATGCATACATAGATATTAATGGCTGAAAAATGTTTTGCTCCAAGAGCTGGAAATACAGACAAGTCATTAGTTTTTACATGTGACTTTTGCTACACTTCTATGATTTTACTTATGCTATGTGTATGTAGAAAGAATGCATTTTAGCCAACACTTGCAGTAATATTAGATTTTTGAACCTGGTTTAGATGTCAAATCTTTCTGAAGTATTCCTATGCATCCAATTTACTATGCATAAATATTGGATTAGACAAGATATGGGACATTATAAAGAAGGTTTTTAACACAAAATGTATTCTTGAATATGAAATGTATTTTTATGAATCCATCCATAGCAGAATTGCATTGCATATGACATAAATAAACAACATCCATGTAAGTTTTGAAAAGTAACCAGGGATTCTTTTAATTATTAAGTCAAAGTCACTATATACAACCCATGGCCTGTGTAATGAAGGTATCTTATTGTCAATTATTACTTAAATTATATTCGCTCGTAAATCGACGTACCTCTTTACTCGTCATTTAAGCAAACGCTATGGTAACGCTATGGTAAACGCTATAGTAACCAGATAGTTAGAAAAAAATTTTGCTTCCGAAAGAGACTATGCTTTCTTCATAGATTTTGTGAGCCAGGAGACGCATATCAAAAACATTGCCTCACACACAAACATGGCTATCAAGACGGAGAGAACACTGAAGACAGAGAGAGGTCTCAGTTCACAAAACAGAGATATTCCCCAAAGCTGTTTCTGATACAGAAGAACCCTGTAACTGGTTGTGTGGGATGAGCGAGAGTAAACGCGAGCCAGAGGAAAACACACAGGCAGTATAGCCAGAGAAACGCATAAAGCGTAGTTTTTAATAAAGAAAACACAAAGGTACAGGGCGTCTGAGCCGAAACAATGACCAACAACACCTTGTGCTGTTGGCGGAACTTAAATAGTCCACTAATCGGGCTAAACATCCTACAGGTGCGCGATGGGGAAGGGAGGCACGGAGTGCCTGATTGTGACAGTACCCCCCACCCTTCTAAGGCGCGCCTCCAGAGAGGACTCTGGAGGACTCTCTGCGGTGGCGTGAGCTCCTCAGCTGCTGGACCTGGCATCGGTTCCAGCAACGTGAGCGAGCTGGCGGCAACTCCAGGGCCGGACTGCGACGACCTGAGCTCCTCGGCGACTGGACCTAGCATTGGCTCCAGTGGCGTGAGCGAACTAGCGGCAGCTCTGGGGCCGGACTGCGACAGGATGAGCTCCTCAGCAGCTGGACCTTGCTTCGGCTCCAGCAGCACGAGCGAGCAGGCGGCAGGACTGCGGCGGCGGCTCCACAGCCGCTGGGTCAGGCGACGACTCCAGCGGCGTGAATGAGCAGGCGGCAGTTCAGGGGCTGGACTGCGGCGGCGACTCCACAGCGGCTGGGTCAGGCGACGACTCCAGCGGCGTGAATGAGCAGGCGGCAGTTCAGGGGCTGGACTGCGGCGGCGACTCCACAGCGGCTGGGTCAGGCGACGACTCCAGCGGCGTGAGCGAGCAGGTAGCAGCCCCGGAGACTGGCTGCGGTGGTGTAGGCTTCACAGTGGCTGGACCAGACGACGGCTCCAGCAACGTGAACAAGCAGACAGCAGCTCCGGAGACTGGCTGCGGTGGTGAGGACTCCACAACTAGGTCAGGGTGTTGGCAGCATTGACAGACAGGCAACGGCTCTGGCTGACTGAAAGGTGGGGCTAGCTCCAGTTCCCCCCCATCTCCTACCTCGCCGTCTCATTACCTTCTTCCTCTCTGCCTTCTCCCCCCGTTTCCTTCCCTCTCTTTCTCTCTCTCTTTCTCCCTCCCTTTCCCTCTCTTCCTTCACCCTCTCCTTTTCTTTCTCCTCTCTCTCCATCTCCTTCTCTCCTCTCTCTGTCTCCCTTTCCTTATTTCTCTCCCTCTCTTTCTCCTTCTCTCTCCCTCTCTTTCTACTCTCTCACCTTCTAGTCCTGGAGCCTTGCGGACGGCGCCGGCCACCGCTGGTCTCGTGGAGGCAGGGGGGGTGAGTCAGGGTCCTTCTATTCGCTGGCGTGACCGTACTCCGCGCGCAGCCGCTCAACCCACTCCTGGTACGGACGGGGCCTGCGCTGCGGACTCCCCTAGAGCGCCAAAGCCCAGCTGAGAGCGCGGCCCGGACAGGTGGAACAACAGTTGCGCTCCCCGCTCGACCTCATCTGTCCGCACGTCGTTCAGCCAGAGCTCAAAGTCCTCCAGGAAGCTCTCCACCTTCCCCGGAGAGCCGTCAAAGCGGTGGGGGGGGGGGCTCCCACGCCCTCTCGCACTGGTTCCGGCACAGGCAGACGAGTGTCGTCCGGCGTAACAACCGGGCCGCTTTCCCGTGTGCCACTCTGCCACGCTCCCAGCTTCTCCTGCCGGTAGAAATGTGGAGCCCTCACCTCCTCGCCGTCGTCCTCCCAGGCGGTCGCTTCCCACCTCCGAAGCTCCGGCGTGAGCCAGCCCAGCCCGAGACGGTTCCCTTTCTCCGGGAACCATCGGGCCAGCTGGAAGAGACACTGCGGGGGGGTGTGCCTTGCGGGCTGCTACAATCTTCTTGCAGTTGGTCATTCTGTAACTGGTTGTGTGGGGTGAGCGAGAGTAAACGCGAGCCAGAGGAAAACACACCAGAGAAACGCATATAGCGTAGTTTTTGATAAAAAAAACACAAAGGTACAGGGCGTCTGAGCCGAAACAATGACCAACAACACCTTATGCTGTTGGCGGAACTTAAATAGTCCACTAATCAAAACTAAGGAGGCGCACCTGTAGGGCTAAACACCCTACAGGTGTGCGATGAGGAAGGGAGGCACGGAGCACGCATGGGCCTATGCGCGCCGATTGTGACAAACCCTCAAAAGAATCAGACAACTGCAACAGGGTTTGCCTGATATATTGCTTTCCTTTTGACCTGTCAGGCTACATTTATAGTCAATAAACCATTGTTTTTCAGTTACACTATAGTCTCTGTAGAGAGCTGAGCCAGAAAGCGAAGCTCTCGATCTACCGGTCAATTTTTGTTCCTACCCTCACCTATGGTCATGAAGG
>JAOEHI010020806.1:0-27742 GCA_025447815.1 Percopsis transmontana | reverse complement strand
GTGTGTGTGTGTGTGTGTGTGTGTGTGTGTGTGTGTGTGTGTGTGTGTGTGTGTGTGTGTGTGTGTGTGCATGAGCATGTATGTGCTTGTGTGTGGGGTTCATACAGGGTTCATATTACTGCAGGGGTAAAAATACACAAAAATACAATACAGATCATGACAGGCTAGCGTACCTTGCTAGCATGGCAGCAAGGCTTTCTGCTGAACCATTGTTCTAGAAAGGACTGCCTGCCAATTAAGGCATATGGTTTGGTAAATTGGCTATGGTTGGTGTCAGGGCCGCCAGCCATTCTCCCTGCAGAAAAAGTAATGTTTCCGCAGCCCTTCATTTGGCAACAAAGTGCAATGTGCCAACAGTCCATATGTGGCTCCTGCTTTCAGGCCTGATTGGAAGCAATAAGGAGCATTACGTTGATTGTTCCGCAAAAGTAGTTCTAAAATTAATTACACCAGCTCTGTTCTAAAATACACAGTACAATACATGAGGATATAAACCAGTGGTAGGTAATTGGTAGAGGGGAGGGACTCAGGACTGGGAGAAAGAAAGAGGACTATAAAAGGGTGGAACCAAGGAGGGGCCGAGCAGAACACTAGGGAACAAGACAGACACACTAGGGCAACATGGAGAGGACAACGGGGAACACGGCACACATACAAGATATATAACATGACAAGAAACCAGAAACATTAACCTGGATCAGGAGAACCTACACCGGGTCGTGACAAGAACAGTGCATTTGAATCTGTCTGACTCGTGACCCATAAAAAAAATGAAAATCACCCTAATCACCATACATGTATATAAAGTATTTGATGTTTTCAGGGGTGATCTGACCTGGGTAAGCAGAAAGGTGTATGAGAGCAGCCGTGATCCATTGTTAATAGTGATAGCGGAATGTTGGTATCCTAAGAATGCGCCGCTGAGTCCGGACCCCATCCAGACCACTCCTGCAAGTTTGCGTGTTTACCTCATTTTGTATATAGTCTTTTCTCTACGTTTTGCACAAAGTGCCGTGGCTTTGTATGACCGCCAGACACTCATTAACATCGCACTACAACACTCAGACACCTTTTCGTACAAGGTTTTTGACAGCATTCACCCGTACTGGCCGAGGGACATTCTCCGGACTGGTGACAATGGTGTCCACACAGTCATCACAGTCAACGCTCCGGAGTACGGAACAGACTAAGGACCCTTGCCCACCGCCCGCCCATGCCCAGTGTACCCTGCTTGCCAACGTCCAGTCCATCGACAACAAGCAGGAGGACAACAGGGACAGGATCAAGTTGCAACGGGACATCGGGACTGCAACGTTCTCTGTTTCACCGAGACATGGCTGACCCCCTCTGCGTTGGACCATGCCGTCTGAGACACTCCGACAGAATCCGGACTTCTCCATCTGGTCAGGGTGGGAAGACAAGTCTCCATCCCAGTCACCCTCAACACCAGTGCCCCCCAAGGATGTGTCCTGAGCCCCCTCCTGTACTCCCTCTACACCCACGACTGTGTGGCCACGCACGGCTCCAACCACATCTTGAAGTTTGCGGACAACACAGCTGTGGTGGGCCTCATAACTCCCTCTCAATGAATGTCCGCAATACCAAGGAGCTGGTCGTGGACTCCAGGAAGAACCGGATGCAGACACAGGACATTGTGCTAACTAACAGGGACCTGAGTGCTATTGGAAGTGTACTGACCATCACCACCTGGTTTGGGAGCAGCACAGCGTTCGGCTGAAGGGAATCTCCAGGACATTTACAGTGAACGGTGCAGAAGCAGGGCGAGGAGAATCGTCAGGGATCCCAGCCACCCCGACCCCGCAGCCTTTTCTCAATGCTGCGGTCAGGAAGGCGTTACCGCAGTCTGGGGTGCAGGAGAGAGAGGCTCAGGAGGAGAGAGAGGCTCAGGAGAACAGGACACTAACAATGACATTACAAATACAATTACGATTAGGTCATTTACGCTTTTATCCAAAGTGACAATTACATGGTGCTATTACATAGAGCAGGTAGGGGTTAGGCATCTTGCTCAAGGGCTCTGGGGCTCAACCCTCCGGCTGGGAGTCCAACATCTAGACCACTAGAAATTCATACATACATATACATATTGTACATATATATTATTAATATATATGTACAAAAAAATATATATAGGACAGAAAAATATAAAAAACTGTTTTATATTTTTATGTCCTATATATTTTTTTACTAATATTTCTTATAACATTATCTTATTTCATATTTTATATTTTATATTTTGCACAAATTTCCCTGCCATTGTAACTGTTTACTTGCATATGTGACAATAAAACTTTAAAACTTAAAACATTTAATGGGTATAAAAATACATTTATACTGCTTCCACTGATTTCTCACATTGTATGTGGATTATATTTTATGTGTGCGTGTGTATTTTGTGTTAATCCAGCATACTGTTCGTCAGATGTTAAACCTTCACCTTCTTGTGAGCCAAAGACTTTTGCTGTGGCCTGCAGATTATACTGTTGCTGCTGTAATTTTCCAACTAAAAGTACAGTACATACTTGTTAGGTAAATGATCTAAAGCAGGGTTACATTTATTAAAAAAAAACGAATTATATGAATACAATAAAAATTAAAGATAAGAACCTGTGTACAAATATTCTTCACATTTTTTAACTTTACATCTGAATACTCTGTCTCTGTCTTTCTTCCTTTCCTCTTCCCTCTGACTGTCCCTCCACACTCCGCCTCCCTGCGGTCCAGTGGCATCACTTATTACCGTGGGAAAAACAGTGCTGACATCACGCTCATTATGCAACCCCCGTCAGAGATGTCTTTTTATAGAAGCACTCAGACAGAGCGGGCCAGCCCAGCCAGCACATCTGCTCCGGCGCGGCGCTGTGTGAGAGTGCACGTTAGCGAGCTTGCGAGCTTGCGCGCTAGCGTGTTTACATCTTGAGCAGTTAGCCAGAGGAGCAAGAGAGAGAGAGGGAGAGAGAGAACTGCAGCGACATGAGAGCAGCCTGTTCTACAGAGACTACATAAGCAGAGGGAATCAAACGCACCCGCGCACACACACACACACACACACACACACACACACACACACACACACACACACACACAGCTGCATGGCCCAATACCACACCAAGGTTGAAAAGCATCTTATGACTGGGATGCATTGAGGCATGGGTTGCACATAGGGTAGCTCTGCGCTCGTCTGTTGACGTGCCGCAGGTCATATGCCATATTGAAGCCTACAATGTCAACATTCATGTCTGGTGAGGACAGTAGACCAGGGTACTGCTGTGAACAACAGATCATATCAAGTCTACAGTACATCATCCACCATGCAGTCAAATATACTGTTCCACAGTGGCTTTCAGACTGAAGGGTCAGGACCACCCAGGGGGTTGAGGGATGTAAATGAGGGTTTCAAGTTTAGTTCATTTAAATTCGGTATATATCTTTAATCCTATGCTATTATAAGGAGTGTGTGACTGCACGAGTAGGGATAATCAAACTACTGCTGTAACGATTTGCTGTGTGTGTGTGTGTGTGTGCGCGCGCCTTGTAGCCCCCTGGAGCCCCTGTGTCACTGAGAACACTCTGCTCTCGGCTCACACAAACACACAAAATAGAAAACAGAGAAAGGCGGTTTATCTGGTTGCTGTTACCTCCCAGAGCGAGTTACCGTCTTCTTCCTGTCACAGAAAAAACTGAATTGCAGCTGTGTATGTGGCAGTCTTTGTGTCCATTTCCCCCTGGCACAAATAAAATCATCTGTATTGTCTTTCATTCTTCCTTCTTTTGTATTCATGTTCTTCTCCAGTGGTTTTTCATCCTCTGTCTGCCACTCTGTCTCTATGTTCTCTTAGTGCCTTTCTGTGCTACGCTCCACACAGCAGAATCATAGGTAGATTGTGAGTCCTGAGGGTGAATTGATTCGTAAAGGAGACTGGTTTGTTTTGCACTAGCTACTGATGAAAGCTATAATTACTACACAGTAAAATCAATACCCTTAATTCCTATAAAGGGGGGTTCATTTGTTTTGAGGTAAGGCTGAAATGAGGCACGAGTCTCTGAGCGGCAGGGTTGAAAATAAAATTTATGGAACGTCTGTGTTCATAGATGATTGGGTCTAATTGTCTCCCAGCAAAGCAAAAATTCCATTCCGCTAAATGAGCCAGCAATCAAATTTAAATTAATTCAGTGGTTGGGGAGCACCGAGTTCTTCACACTGTTTGGGAGCCATAGTTACATTATTCTGGGTAACTGCGTCAGGGCTACAGGGGAACCCAACAAAGTGGTCGCTTGTGTGTATGTTTTTGTGTGTGTTTTGTGTCTGTGTTTGTGTGCCAGTGTGAGAGAGCACTTAAGATTTATGATCTTTACAGTTGATGTGTGTCGAGACAAAGTTTATTGAGCATCGGAACTCAGCACAAGGAGAAAGGTTTGGGTCATGTGGGATGTTTGCTATTAGGAGACACTGCACATTCCATATGAATGTGTTCTGTGCTCTCACCAGTTGAAGAGCTCAGTTCATCACTGAAACTTCACTGTTTCTCTCTAAACTATACAATACAATTGCGGTGTTTGGAAATTTACATCGACTTACACACCGAAGACAGTATCATTGGAGAGTATTTTCTTTATAGAAAACTTGATTAGAACTGGGCTGTAGAGGTGTTTTTGTGTCAGTATTTCAGTGTCAGTGATCTCCCTGTACCACCATGGAATCCTCTTGAATGTCTTTTGCTCAATTATTTGTTCCTATAGCAAGATCCTCCCCAGGAACAGGTGTAGATGTTAGCGTATGAGTCAATACGGTGCCTGAGAGCACACATTTACATTTAGATAACTCCCCATAAATTTGTCCCGGTCCCATTGATGTGTGGAATAACCGTGACTACTGTATATATCTGTCTCAGGAACCCACCCAGGAGTGCCGGGATTAACTTCTGTGTCTATGATGAGCATCAGTAACGTCACAACCCTGCATGCCTCATACTGACATACTACAACTGTGGCAAAGACTCCAGAAGGTAGGTCAAGGCAGGCTTTGTGTGTGTGTGTGTGTGTGTGTGTGTGTGTGTGTGTGTGTGTTTTATGTTGCTGCCATGTATGAGTGAGATAACGATTCAGTATTCTCCCCATTCATTTCCATTTCATGTTTTTATAGCTTGTGTATAGGTGTGAAAGGCAGCATAATGGACCCTATTGGTCCATGCACTTTCCATACACTGTTTGGTTTTGTATTGCTGTTCAATTTACTTACTCCATTTTTAACTACTGTAAGTAGGGGGTAAAGTAAAGTAACGGGCCAAGCACCTAGATGGTATCTTTCGTATTTGGACCTGCTCTAATTAAGGTTTGCTACGTATATCATACACATATCATCTATACTGGTAAACCCTGTCTGTGCCAAAGTGTCTCCTTCACTTGGCGATGCCATCTAATCCCTGGGTACATCCCAGTTATTTTCCAATGCGTCAGGTGATTAAGAGGCTGGAATGCTGGCTATTTTCCTACGTCATGTGATAGGTTGGTGTCACGGGAGCTGTTTTTAGGGCATGGATTTGCTGACAGGTGGAGTATAGTGACTGGACATATAGGCCTATTAATATAGGGGGGGTTGATTTATGGGTTTGTGTATGTGTGCCTCTACATTAGCGCATTGGAGAGTTTTTGCATCAATTGGCGTACCCGCACCAGGGGCCTGCAGTCTTTTAAAAGCTAAGTATATGAGTTTAGAGCCAGGCCGACTGACAGATACTGTAGCGAAGCCAGGTCGTTTCACAACTTGAAGCTCTGTGAACAGAATCTGATCGTATTTCGCAGCTAAAGCAATACTGTCCGCAGCAGTATTTCGGAAAATCAATCCCGTGCAAAGCATTTGAAATCATCATGATTTTTATTTGCTGTCAGCAGTAGTATTTACAGGAGGCATGTGTTTGTGTGTGTGTGTGAGATATTGGAGGTGGATGGTCTATTCCTGTCTACTTTTCTCACCTTAATGTGCACACAAAAGCACACACACAGAACAAACCACACACGCACACACACCGACTCCCCAGCACACAGTGCGTGCTGTAGTGGCCCCATACCAGCACCGCTACGGCTCGGTCGTAGATGTTATTCCAGCTTGGCTTGTAGTCCCATGCTTATATGTGGGTCGTGGCTTCTAGCTCCCATGTTGCGGCAGTGTTCACTAAAATTTTATCATGACAGCTACAGTACATACGCTAAGTGACAGTCAACTGAACTCATACAGTATTTTCACTGGCTCACAATGAAGGAAAAACATGCAGAAAAATGTGTAGGCTATGATATACATGGAATCCTGAAGGAACTCATTTTGTCATGACTTAAAAAAAAAGAGAAATCAGATGAACAAAGATCCTGGCAAATATCCTGGCATCTAAAACAAAGCAACTGCTAGGGTTTGCAGGTCTATCTCGTATATGGCTTGTGTTATTTGTTGACAGACAGGTGGAGGAGCCACTAGGAAGGCACGTGTTGGGGTGAATTGCTCCCCATTTGAAACCTGATGCCTGACTTGTCACGAGACGAGACAGGCTCGCCTTGTCCATTTGGAGTCATGAAAGAGTCCTCTGGACACCAGATAGATGATAGCAGTGTAAGGTTGCACGGGAGTTTACAAAATGTATATGGTTATTGCATTACATAAATATATTTTTTATATATATATATATATATATATATATATATATATATATATATGTTGTATGTATAGTACTGTATACTCCATATACTGTATATTTATAAATACACATATGTACAAACCCACGCTTGTACAAACCCACTGTATTTGTGTTTGCGGTAACTCATGCAGCTGCTGTACTGCCTGTTCAACCTCCAAAATACTAACCCAGGAAAACAGTCATGCGAATAGAACATCTATTTATGACCTGGTTCCTGCCATCCAATTAATCACCAGGCAGCCAACTGGCGCTCTAACATTTAAAACAGAACAACTCCAGCTGCTGCTGCAAGACCCATAGACATGGAACAGAGGGGAAATATGAAGTGGGGCGTTTGTATCGGGGGTTTATATTATATTTATACTGTACGTGTGAGGAAAGCTCACACAGAAAAGGAGGGGAGATGGACTGGGAGAAGGCTGGAGAGACCTTTGTGACTTTCCACTACTTTATTGCAGCACGGTGGCTTTATTTTGAGACACCTGCATAATGCACATGGACCAGTATGTATGTTCTGGCTACTGTTCGAGTTAGCCTAGACACACATAAACACAGACACACCATAACACACATTCATAAAAGTAATATTAATAATATTAGAGTTTACAAAATGCTTCACATTCACTAAAATCAATATAAACCTAAAATAACAATATATACAATAATATTATAATATAATATTTGATATATCAGATATACGGTATAAAAATACTATTGAAGTTCTAGATAACAATAATCCATAATTGTCACAACCACTGATTAACACACACACACAAGCTCTTCACACACCTGGACCATATCCCCAGCAAATCATCAGCCTCTCTCTTCCTTATTTAAACCTGAACCGTACTCAGTCACTTGCCTGACTCTCCTGGACGTTCATCGGGGTCAGCGCTCACTCAGGTTACCTTGTAAACGGTCTTTGTTCCTGTCTTTGCGATATATTGTCGCTTCTTTGTAGTTTTTCATGCAGTCCGGCTGCAAGTGTTTAAGTTAGCGTTTTAGCCTTGTTGGCTTAGTTTTTGTTTTTCCTCCTGTGCTTTCAATTAAAGCTGTCATGTTTGCACCTGAAATTCCTGCGTTCTCTGGTCTTTGCTATTGGGTCCACAAAACGTCACGACCCAGTCAATAATACAATAAGGTAGCAAAGCCAAATGCACAATAAACACAAATTTGACCACACTCGAACACCCCCCTGTGCAATACTTTCTCTTTTTGAGTGCTCAGTTCACTGCAGAGCACAGAGGTACTATAATGAAATAGGGGGGCTGTTTATTTGTGTGTTAACCTCTGAAGCGTCCGAATGTATGTACTGTATTTGCTTGCGGTCACGCTTGTGAAACGCCTATCTTTCACACGTAAGAAGTGTGAAAGAAGCCTCTCTTGCTTACATGCAGCAATCTCACAGTGTGACATGTTTCATATGTCATGTGGTGATGGAGTTATGAATACCTCCATCAAATATCCTGGGATACTGTGTGGATGTTTAACACGAATGGCCACATTTACAGCATTTAGCAGACGCTTTTATCCAAAGCGACTTACAATTAGTACATTTGACAATAGCTGACACCAGTCATCGTGAGCAAACAACATGCTGTTAGAATAATGACAGCAACATGTCATCAGGGATAAGTTAGTTGTACATTTTGCAACATACATAACGTTCAATCCACAAATGGCTAAGCCTAAGGAAGTGCAACATTTTCAAAGAGGTGATCTAAGAATGAAAAGGATTTTTATCTTGATTTTATGCTATTTTAAATATAGATAGAAACTAGATGTGGAAAATAAGGAATCGTCACAGAGAATTTCAGTTAGTGAGAGTGTTATGAGGTAGAGAGGTCAGTTGCCGAGGTACCAAGGTGGATTCTGAAGAGGTGGTTCTTAAGTCTCTTGCGGAAGATGGGGAATGACTCTACAGAAAATAGCGTCTGAGTGTCTCTTGCGCCCTCGTAGCGACGGAGGTGCAAGCCCACCAGCCGAGGTGGTAGATCCTGCTCTGGTTGGGTCCTGGAACCTGACTTGAAGGTAGAGTAGGGAAGTTCCTTTTACTGACTGGGCCCACCCCAGTGTCTTAAACCGGATGCTGGGCTAAATGAGGGGGTGTAGGTCTTAGAAGAGGCCAACACTGGCTTGACACGATGACACAGATAGCAGAGAAAGACAGATACGACCTGTGGGTGACTGTCACGTCGCATGTTGTTTACTGTTGCTGCCCAGGGCTTTGAATCCCAGCCCCACTCATTTTTTGCATTTAAACTCAGACAAATTTGAGGTAATGATCTTTGCCCCTGACGATATATCGCCGAAGATTAGACAAACTATGGGATATCTGTTTTAGGGGATTTGAGGAATTTGGGTGTTATTTTCGATAAAGCGATGTGCTTTAACAGTCATGTCAATTCTGTGGTTCGTTCTTGTTTCTTCCATCTCAGGAACATTGCCAAGATTAGATCAGTGGTTTCGAAAAAATAATTAGATATGCTATTCCATGCTATTATTTCATCACGTCTGGATTATTGCAATGCATTGTACACTTGTTTGAATAAATCGACCATGGACCGACTACAGGTTGTTCAAAATGCAGCTGCTAGGCTTACAGAGCGTACATTACTCCTGTGCTTGAGGCCCTTCACTGGCTTCCTATCAGTTTTAGAGTTAATTTTAATCTTAATCTTGGTCATTACTTACAGAGCCTTGCATGGTCAAGCTCCAATTTACATCTTGGATTTATTACATCCAAACACTTCTAGTCGGTCTCTGAGGTCTTCTTCCCAAAACCTTTTAAGAGTTCCAAGAACACATTTTAAGACGAGAGGTGATTGTGCATTTGGTGTGGTGTGGTGGCACCCAAGGCTGTGAAACTCTCTTCCATTAGACTTGAGAGCCTTAGATTCTGTGGACGTTTTTAAAAAACACCTCAAGACACATCTCTTCAGGCAAGCTTTTAATTAGCAACATAGTGTTAGGCTCTTGTTTTTATGTTTTAATGTACTTCCATTTTGTGCTGTGTAGGATTTCAACAGTTTCCTGTAAAGCATTTTGTGACCCTTGTCTGTGAAAGGTGCTCTATAAATAAACTTTACTTACTTACTTACATACTTACTTACTATATAGAAAGAAGTTAAATAAATTGTATTCTTTAAACTTTATTCTGAAATACATTTGGGGTGATTTGAGATGTTTAAAAACACATAAGGAAACACATGGGACAGGGTCATGTACATTATATATTACTGTTTATCCACCAGGCCAATTCCAGGTCATTCCAGATAAATTCAGGTCATTCCAGGTCATTCCAGGCACCATCCTGGCTGGTTTGATTGAGGTTTAATTTAATTTAAGGTTTAATTGAATCAATTAGAATCAATGTTTTTTAGTGCGAGGACAAAGACAGGCGTGAGTGAGAGACAGGCGTGAGTGAGAGACAGGCGTGAGTGAGAGACAGACAAGAGAGAGAGACAGAGAGACAGGTGAACAGGTCCTCAGCAGCGTGGATCATGAATGGAAACACTGACCTGATCAACCTGAGCCCCTGGGCCAGTTTCTGTTGACCCCCTCGTCTTTGGTTTCCCTCCTGTTCACTTGAAACCTGCCGTCCGTCACAGCGCACGCGCGAGTGGGATGCTGTCATGTATTCCACATGGGCTGTAAGGGTTCCTTCCTCCAAAACAACAGATCACCTTACCTTCTCTGTGCCCTATTAACATCTTACAACATCTATCACACCTGCATTAAAACATCCTAGCATTGATAGTTCAGTCAGACCACTCTCGTCTTATGATACAAAAGCGATTTATTAGGACATATACAAGTATGCTATTAACAATTTATCTTTAGTATACAGTAATACACATACACATAATACCCGCAATAGGGTCAAACAATATCTGAAAACACTTAATATTCATGTTATGGAAAATGAAAAATGTGTACACCAAATGAAAGACAAAGAATAGGTGGAGCTGGGAGGTGGTAGGTTTCCATTACTATTTTGGCAAGCAAAATAGTAATGGAGGGGGACTATTTAAAAGAACCTCCTTCATTCAATGGGCCAATGAGGTTGGTGTAGGTGTGTCACCTGGGTGTTGGTCAGTCAGGTGACTGACAGCAGTGGGCAGACAACCGTTGCCTGCCAGAGCAAACGCTACGCTTAATTATGGGCAGGAGAGCCAGCACTAGTGCCCAAGGAGACCTCAGTAGTCAGCTAATTCTCCCTCGCTCATTGTACAGAACTGGCTACAGGGCTGTAATGAAATAACGTTAACAGAGCATAGAGGGGGGTGTGCATGTTTTGCAACCGGACACACGGCCCTCAGCGAGCCCGGGGCTCAGGTGATAATGCAGCACCAATACGGAATGCTAAAATTGTTCCCCTAGAAAGATATCGTTTTGCAATCTGAAACAATATTTTGATTGAAGGGGAAGCTAGGTGTAAACATTTGAAGCACGTTTGAATGTTTTTTTTGTGTTTGTCAACATACACTAATAATGACAAAGCCTTCTATCCCTTCATTAATGCCTTTACATTTGCAGTTGATCTAATCTGGTGTCTAGGTGCGACATTGGAAGACGAATCACATCAAGTGGAACACAGGGGCTGGTCACATCTACGTTTTAGTCCTCTCCAGTCCACTCTGGACCAAGTAAGTGTCTTTGTTGCACTTGTTAACAGTAAGTGAAGGATGCCGGGAGTTTACTGTGACCTCAGCAGGAGGACTGAATTAGTAGCAGTTGTGAAGCTAATTGGAAGTGACAGGCAGGTGATCAGTGCAAAGTATCAGAGGGAGGATAAAGAGACATTTCTAAGCCTCTATATGCCTGGAAATGCACCCTTCCAGCATGATGCATTGCACTATACTACAAGATTGGAGGACAGTGGCATTGTGGTCTTGACAAGGGAATCAGGAAACGAATGCAACCATCACAAGAGGCACTACATGATCCACGCACAGTATTCATGATGGATGATAAACATGACACTGATCTGCCTTAACAGAGGCTCAAAAAGGCACAGGTGAAGCTCATTACTTGTAGGCACAAACTGGATGTGAGTGCAATGTGACCACTATGTGTGTGTGTAATTCTGAATACATGAAGTGACACTGACCCTTCTCTCAATGTATGGTCTATATGTAATTCAAAAGGGAGGAATGAAAAACTACAAGGAACAGGAGAATTTATCCATACCCATACCCACATCCAGAAGAAGAGCATTGTAAATATGGAGGACCAAAAATGACAGAAGTAAATAAATAAATGCACAAATAAATTGTGAATTTCATAAATAAATACATGAAAAAGGGCATAATTATATTAATGTAGACTGTAAAAATAAGTAAGGATCCAGTACAATACAGAGCAGCCACTGCAGAGCAGCCACTGCAGAGCAGCGGTAGCAGAGCCCAAAAAATCCCACCTTTCTAACCAATCCTGCATTGAGTGAGGTTAGGACCACCCACCTTATTAACTTACAGACACGGCAATAGATAAATAAATACATGTAGAAATACATAAATAAATAAATGAAGAAATGTAGAAATACATAAATTAATAATTGTAGAAATAACTAGCCCTAAATGAAGAAATTGATGCATAAACAAATAAAAAAAATTGATAAATAAATTATTAAGACATTAATTAAGACATTCATTTCATTATGCCCTTTTCATTTATTTATTTATTTGTGCATTTATTTCTTTATACTTCTGTCATTTTTGGTCCTCCATATATAAATACAGTAAATGGAAGATTAGAAGCACATACTGTATACCCACGCTTATTTTCCTATATGTTCACATACACCAGTTTTTGGATAATTCCCTGCAGCTGTTTTCTCTGCTTCACCATGTTTACTCTGATAGTGAGCCTCTATGTGAGGGCTGAATGCTAATGCACTGCTCCTAGTGTGAGAACACGGACGTGATGTTGAAAGTGATAATTAATTAAATGCTATTGTGGTGTCCACGGACACACATAGACACACACACACACACACACACACACACACACACACACACACACACACACACAGACACACACAGAGGATGTGGCCTTGCATAAACTAACTCTCTCCACAAAAGACCTAATGCCTTTCACTATAAAGTCCTGCCAGGGCAAGCACTCTACTGCAGGACATTGTTTTCAAAGTGCGGATCCGGACCCCCCAAAAGCTCATGGGAGGTTACAAAATTAAACTTTTCAAATAAAAACAAAAACATTGGAAACTTTTTATTTCGAATCATTTAATATATATTTATATATATATATCTATTTTATATATATATACTATACATATATTTCTAATGGTGTTCATGGCTGTTTGTATAATATATTTATTGTATTTTTATGCTTTATGTTTTGCAAATTTTTTTACGGGGTCATGACTCCAAAAGTAAAGGAAGTAAAAAAAAAATAAAGGAGGGGGTTGTGGGCATTGGATCCAACTAGGAGATGGAAAGAGGGAGGGGGGTGCTACGTAGTGTGTAATTCATCCTGCTTGAATCGCTGCCAGATTGTGAGCCAGTTCTCACAAACAGACAGAGAGGGGGGTATACAAGGGAATACAGTTCCCATGATTCAGTGGGAGTGGATGCAAAGACACACCCACTTTCTAACAACAAACAGCAACAAACTGTGATTCCATCACAGACCTGACCTGTACCTTTTAGCGTGATCTGGACCTCCATGGTGAGGAAGCAAACAGCAGAGGAAGAGTGCCGGGTGGGGACAAGAGCCTGTGATTCCCCGGCTAACTGGTAGGAGTTGAATTAGGCACTGCCTCGAACAGAATAGAATTCAATTATGTAAAGAACCAGAGTTACGGGTGAAGGATGGAAATAAACAAGGTGCGGCTGATGTTTTATTCATCCCATGCAGCCGAGCACCTCCTGCATTAATCAACAGCAGCCAGCTTCCACACGACCTGCAGACCATTCCAACTGCTGTTTTTCTTTAAGTCACAGCTGTAAATGCCTGAGTAGTTACGGCAAATGTGAGGCTTATTTGAATGATGCTATCGCTTAACTGCAGCCAGATAACAGAGCTGTACAGTGAATTCAATGAGTCCAGGCAAATTAACATGTCATAAAGACTTTTTACAATAGCTCCTGGAGTTAAGTATTAAATTTATAAGTGACAATTATAACTCAAATATTAAAAATTAGGGGTAGGGACTTTTTTGGTATCCCGATCCGATCCATTCAATATTTATAGCTGCTCCGACCCAATTTATTAATAAATATATTTTGGTATATTATTTAATAATCTGAACTTTTATTTTGAAGTAAAAAGTCTAGATACGCTGCTTCCTGTTTAGAGTAGTGTTGGGACTCGGGAGGGTAGAACATACAGTGGACGAAATAAGCTGGCGAAAGCCTACGTTCTCTACCACCGAAATTGGCTGTTCATCTGATCCAAAGAGATAAATTAGTTATTTTCCTCACCTTATCGCTGTCTCCACTAAATTTCTCTCTTCTTTTTAAGACACTCGCCAGTGAAAACTGCGCCGGTGCTTCATTCGCTGCTTTAAGTTTCCAATTTAAAGAATTTCCACATGGCTGACATCTCGATAGTTTGTAGTTTCAAGCCATGCTAGTCAGGCCTATTGTAGCGTGTTACGGAGCGTTACAATCTACACAACTGACATAAATCAGACAAACATAGAAATAGATCGGGATCTTTATTTGGCCATGGTTGCCGATCCCGATCATTTAAAAGATGCCTTGATTGGCTCCGATCTGATTGTACTATTTAGGTTTTGGAGCATGTATAAAGCATATGAATGGCCTGGGATGTACAAAATCGGGCTTTCTGTGGGGGATAACTGGACTGTGCATGGCTATATGTAATATTTATTTTCATTTGCCATGTAAAAGTGTTTTATTAATGAGGGAAAAGCTGCAGTATTAATTGCAGTTTTAGTTAATTAGCTGTTAAAATGTGAAGCAAACGGCCAGGTCGCAGCGTGTTGCAGGCCAGTGGTAAGCAAGGCTGTAGCTTCTCAGGCTAAGTGTTGTGTTAGCCTCAGCCTGCGGCCTGGCTTAAGCATGCACAGCAGTGCTCTCTGAACGCCTACAGCCGATGAATCATGCACGCACACACACACGCAGCGCAGGGCACACACATTTTAATCTCACATAGGCATAGCCAACAGCTCATTAATTTTACACTCCATGAAGTCGTGAAGAGCAGTGCATCAATACACAACACCTTTTGCTGAGACCAGCAGATAAAATAAACCTCTCACAATGGTTAATCATCATAAATGCTTTGTCTTTGATGATGCAATTCACACACAGCATGCTGTAAATAAGTTAATCATTAAGTGTATGTAGCCTACACATCTTTGGATGAAAAGAAGAAAGACATTGTTATGCAGCATCTCAAAATGTTTTTATATTCAATTTTATTTAGGGGTTTTAGCCTCCCTTGCTAACACGTCCGCCTCCCATGCTGGGGATCCGAGTTCGAGTCTGGTGCAGGACTGGACCGGTTACACATGCGCCCAGTTGTGTTTCAACATCCTGTGCACCTGGGGGTGATTAGGGAAGGTTATTTATGTTGGCGATTGTGTTGAGCAGGTGTCTGTTATTGTTTGTGCCTAGAACTGTGTTCCTTTTTGACTGGATGTCTAAAGCTGAATTGAACGCCAAGCGAAGTCTTGTGAAAAGGCTCATACTTTGTGTTCGTGTTCTTACACATGTTTCCAGTGTCTCATGTAGTCTGCGCTTGCACTCACCCTGCAACCATGTTACAGACATGTTGTGACACCAACTAAAAAGGAATGTTCATCTCAAAGGAAGAAAACAAAATGTCCAGAATGACAGACAAAATTGCAATGATGCGTCTTACCCATGGATGTTTTATAGATGTATGTGGAATTGGCACTTATAGCACTTAAAATGGCAGCCATTCATGTAATGCAAAAGGGCATCCATTAGCATTCACCACAAACCATGGCCACGAACTCACATGAATCCTAACAGGCATGCGCCTGTTAGCATGTGAACTGATGTGAACATGCAAACTAATGTTCTCGTCAGTGAATATGTGTGTATTGTACTGTATGTGTGTGTGAATGCAAAAATTAAATATTGGATTGACTTGAAATTCACAACAATCGCCCATCCATACATTCTCAAAATGTAATTTAGATGTATTTTTCTCTGTTGAAATGCATTGTCTAGTGCATAGTGCGGTGCGAGGATGACGAGTGCAGGTGCAGAAAGAATGAATCCAAAAACCATGTAACAAAAGAAGTGTATATTTAATCCAACAGGCATTCTCACTGTAGGTTATACACAAAGCACGACAGCACGGCGTATTCCAAAAACAATCACTGACAACTCCTCATCACCCACTCGCCGGCTTA
Organism: Percopsis transmontana; assembly: GCA_025447815.1. Taxonomy (NCBI): domain Eukaryota; kingdom Metazoa; phylum Chordata; class Actinopteri; order Percopsiformes; family Percopsidae; genus Percopsis; species Percopsis transmontana. The sequence continues at coordinate 11,659 of JAOEHI010020806.1, read as the reverse complement.
TATAGGCGAGGAGAGTGCGGTGATGAGGAGAGGCGAAACAGTACGCCGGCAAGCTAGAGCGGGAGGGCAGGGGCACTCCCGTTGTTACAGTATGGCGCGGGCGGCGTGGCAGACGGGCCGGGCTGAGCCAGGGGACCGGGATCCACCGACCTGAGGAGAGAGACATGGAACGTGGGTGAAATCCGGCTGTATTCTAAGGGCAAGGCTAATGTGTAGGATACATCCTTGAATGGCCCCACATACCGGGGACCCAACTTACGGCAGAGCAAACGGAGAGGGAGGTCCCGGGTGGCGATCCATACCTCATCCCCTGGGTGGAAGCTGGGACCTTCGGACCGCCGCCGGTCTGCCTGCTGTTTCTTGCAATGGCTGGCTGCCTGCAGACGGCCTCTGGTGGTGGCCCAGGCATTTTCCGTGCCTCTGAACCACTCCTCCACGACGCGGACGTCGCTGGAGGACCCCGACCAGGGGCACAGCGGAGGCTGCCGGCCGTACACCACCTGGACAGGACAAGCCAGTGGAGGAGAGAGGAAGGGTGTTATGGGCATACTCCGTCCAGGGGAGAAACCGGGACTACTCGTTGGGGCTGTCCCTGCAGTAGCTCAGTAGCCTTCTGCTTAGGTCCTGGATGGTGCGCTCCGCCTGCCCGTTCGCCTGTGGGTGGTACCCGGAAGCGAGGCGACCGTAACCCCCAGGCCGCTCATGAAAGCCTTCCAGAAGCGTGACGTGAACTGGGGGCCGCGGTCGGAGACAATGTCCTCCGGGAGCCCGTAGACGCGGAAAAGACCTGCTCGAAGAGGACCTCAGCGACCTGCTTGGCAGAGGGGAGACGGGAGAACGGCAGGAACCGTGCCATCTTTGAAAAACGGTCCACGACCATGAGAACCGTCGTACTCCCCGACAGTGGTAAGTCCATGGCGAAGTCCAGGGCCAGGTGAGACCAAGGTCGCTGAGGCACTGGTAGCTTTCCAGGGGGAGCCGTGCACGGGGCCTTGGATTGGGCACAGACCGAGCAGCTGTCCACGTAGGTGTTGATGACCCGCGCCATGCCTGGCCACCAGTACTTCTCCGCCAGCAGGGCCCTGGTTCCACTTCTCTCGGGGTGTCCTGATGCGGGGGACTTATGCGCCCAGGTGATGAGCCGCCCTCTCACGGGCGAGGGGACGAAGGTGCTTCCTGGAGGGCCTCCTTGAGGGGGTGGTTCCTGCCGCAACGCCTGGAGGTCGATGTCCCAGGAGATCGGGCCAACGATGCACTCCAGTGGCAGGATCGTGGCTGGAACATCCTCCAGATCATCTGGCTCAAAGACCCGCGAGAGGATATCGGCCTTAACGTTCTTGGACCCTGGGCGATACGTCACGGGGAAGTGGAACCGAGAGAAGAACAGTGACCAGCCATGCTGACGCGGGTTGAGGCGCATGGCTGCTTGGATGTATTCCAAGTTCCTGTGTTCCGTCAGGACCATGAACGGCTCCTGAGTGCCCTCCAACCAGTGCCTCCACTCCTCTAGGGCCAACTTTACCGCCAGTAGCTCTCGGTCTCCCACGTCGTAGTTTCTCTCAGCGGCGGTGAGCTTCTTAGAGAAGTTGGCATACGGATGGAGCTTGGGGGGTGTCCCCTGCCCTGAGGACGGCCCCCACCCCTACCCTAGATCAGGATGTCGGAGTACCTTGTCCATGAACTGGAAGACCGATGGTGCATGGAACAAACCAAAGGGCATGACGAGGTACTCGTAATGGCCGGACGTCGTGCTGAAGGCGGTCTTCCAATCGTCTCCCTCCCGGATCCGGATAAGGTTGTACGCGTTCCGTAGGTCGAGCTTGGTGAAGAACCGGGCTCCTCGCAGCTGCTCAATGGCCGAGGGTACCAGCGGCATCGGGTACCGGATCTTCACCGTTACCGCGTTTAAGCCCCGGTAATCTATGCACGGCCAGAGCCCTCCGTCCTTTTTCTCCACGAAGAAGAACCCCGCTTGTGCAGGGGATGTCGAAGGACGGATAAAGCCCCGGCGTAGGTTGTCGGCCACATAGTCCTTCATGGCCGCTGTCTCGGCCACTGCTGCCTGGGGAGGGGCAGCCCCGGGGGCAGCTCCGGGCGGTAGGTCGATTGCCCAATCCCAGGGTCGATGACGAGGGAGGCACTCTGCCTGGCCTTGGGAAAAGACTTTGATGAGGTCCGCGTACTCTGCTGGAACATTGTCCGGGAGGGGGACCACAGGAACTTCCGCCACCACGGCCCCGCTTAGGACAAGCTCGCAGGTTCTACAGCCGGATCCCCACCGTTAAATCCTCCGTTGGCTCCATGAGATGGCTGGGTTGTGGCGTTGGAGCCACGGAAGACCCAGCATGATAGGGTGAAGTGGAGATGGCATCACAAAGAATTCCAGTCTCTCTCGATGACGGCCATCCATGGTGACGGTGATGGGGGAAGTGCGGTGGGTGACGCTCCCAGTCCCGAGCGGCTCTCCGGTCAGCGTAGTCAGCGGGATGGGAGACTTCAGGCGATGCTGCACTCATTCTAGAAGGTCAGTGATTCTGTGACCGTGCGAGGATGACGAGTGCAGGTGCAGAAAGAATGAATCCAAAAACCATGTTACAAAAGACGCTCGAAGCGTATATTTAATCCAACAGGTGTTCTCACTGTAGGTTATGCACAAAGATAACCAAACAACAGCACGGCGTATTCCAAAAACAATCACTGACAACTTCTCATCAGCCAGGCTTATATAGGCGAGGAGAGTGCGGTGATGAGGAGATGCGAAACAGGTGTGCGCAATTGGGGTGCGCTAAGTGTATGGACGGCCGCAGGCCGGTGGTTCAATACGCCGGCGAGCTAGAGCGGGAGGGCGGGGGCACTCCCGTTGTTACACTAGTAACATTAATGTGTGTGCTGTTTTTTTGTAGATACAATACGCAACAATGAAGTGAAATTGTGGTTTATACATACAATGTATAATAAAATAAAAGGAAATCTTTATTTAAATTAGCACGTGAGAAAACATTTATTATATATAACTCCAACAAACCCTGTATGTGCATTGTACATGCTAGTGCCATGGAGGTAATACAAACATATGGCAGGGTCATGGGGATCGTTCTTATATTACATCCATCCAAAAGCTCCCAGAGTTCTCTGCGGCTCTGTGCCTGTTGCTATGGTTGCTCAATACATCCATGCTCATGCCCGCCAAGCCTTAGAGGCACGTACTTTGCTCATGCCCTGTGGTGACGTCACGCAAAACAACAAGCTTTGCTGGGCTCACTCACATTACATTTCATAATATAAAGAATCGTGTGCCGTTTCCAAGGAACATTTATAATCGTTTTAGAGGCGCATGTTTTGGGCAACATAGGTATTTTTGGCTACCAGCATTAGCCACCACACGGGAGTGAGCCTCCTCTCCTGTTTCTGGGGGCTTGGTCTCACCCTGGACATTTCCTTTTTGACAGCTGACAGCTATGAAGCCCCATCCACTCCCCGGCATCATATAGAGACACTTCCATTAGACCAGGCGGTCATCAGTGACCTGAGGCAGCGTCCGCACACCGTTACGCTCTGTCCCCGATGGCCTCCACAGCAGATTGTAACTCTATTGATTGGCTACAGCAGGACCTGCCGGCTATTAAACGCTGAAAATAGGCTGAGCACTGCAGAAGAGGCCAGCACCCTGGGGGTGGGGGTGGGGGGCAGGAGGGGAGGGGAGGAGCACAACAACAGTGAGGAAAACACTTCACATGCAACATGATCCATTCTTGCTTCGGATGAAAAGCCCGCTGCGGAAAAAGAGAGAAAGAGAGAGAGAGGTGGTTAGGTGTGGATGAAATATTGACGTTTTCTAATAACGTTAGGTTGCAGTTTGTTTCAAATTTCATTGGACGGGTGTCCCTGCGTCCATCCTTACTGCTGGATGGTGTGTGCATTCTCCCTGTGTACACAAGGACAGGCGCAGACTCAGGCATTCAACCCCATCCCTGTGATAGTTACATAACAGAAACCTGCGTCCCAAATTGTTTGACCTCTCTCAACTTCCTCTTTTAACTCCCCGTGTTAGTGGCTACAGCCCACAGGGTGATGGTACAGAGGGGCGGTGCATGTTACCAGAGTGTCATGCGTTCAGCCAATCAGAAAGTCGGAGGTTTGTTTGGTATCAAGAGAGCGTTTTGACTGTTGACTATTAATCTAAAACTAACTTTAAATCATGTACTGTCTCTATCACTTCCTAACCCTAACCTAATTAACAGCCTAATCTCACCCTCATCCAGATCTTTGCATAACCGTAACCAATCAGGGGAGGGGAACCGCCCCTCTGCACATTCACATTATGGGATGTAGCAGTAAAGCTCTTATACTGCAGGCCGGTGGCTTTCAAACTTTTTTGAACTCTAAAAAGAAGTTGTTGAACCCCAAATGTAATAAACAAATTGCCCATTTTCTGCCATTTTTTAATATACTGTTTATTGCGTGCTGAGACCTCACTTGTTCTCCTTACCCCTACAGCCACCCAGGCTCTCTCTGCCCCTCTCTCTCTTTTACTCTGACGTGCCTCTCGCTATGTAAAATTGTGTGTGTGTGTGTGTGTGTGTGTGTGTGTGTGTGTGTGTGTGTGTACCGTCCTGTCTGCTCCTGTTGGCTACGGCGATGCTTTGAACTGGAGGATGAAAGAGCTGATCCTGTAATGAGAATCTCAATGCTAGAAAAACGTTCAGCTAAGTCAGACACATGCACGAACACACACAAACGCACCCCTCCCCACACACACACGCATATAGGCACAAAAATGCACCCACACACATACTAATGCAGACATACATACTTGCTCACACACACCAACGTGCATTTCCCTCACACAGACACACACACACACACACACATACTTGTGACTAAACACAAATTGACTTACATCTTTTTTCTGCAGCAGCTGTGTTGCATGTCTAATGTGAGCTATTCTGAAGTTGCCATATAAAAGTTGACTTTAGGCGGATATTAATGTGATTTAAAAGTATCCCTTGCTTGTTGTGGATAGGCTCTGAGCATGTGTTCAGTGCCAATCTGCCCCTTTCACAAAAATAAACTAATAAAAATAAAAAGAGACAGGCTCTGGTAACCCCAACAGGCCAGTTTGTTTGGCTGATTACACCATATCTCAGGCTGATATGCATTCTTGTGTGTAGACCAAAGTATTATTATAATCATTGTGCTATTTTTCATATTTTCCTTATTGTATAATAGTGCTGGGCAAAAAAAAATGAACGAAACATTTTGAACGAATAATTCTCGAGTTCGATTTGTTCTGAGTCCGCTAATCAGTAAACATCACTTATTGACATTTGGGGGTGATCAGATACAGATATTAATTGTGTAGTGACCTATTTTTGTTTTAAACCATCTGACTCAATACCAGGCTGTCTCCTCCTAGTAAAACTTGATTTGATGGCACTGAATGCTGGAGAACAGTACCATTGAGTCGAGTCTATGACTTGTATTTGAAGAATTAACAATTTAGTAAAGAAGATTGAAAACAGGTTATAATCTGTACTGTAAGTAATTGAAGAAGTTAGTATAGACTTAGGAATGACTAAACAGGTGTGCCAAGTTGTGGAAACTTGGCACAGTTGTGGAAACTATTAGCTGCTATGCTAACAGTCCAGAGTTCTTTGCACTGTTAAGGAAACAGAAGATAAGTGAGGTGGTGAATGCATTCTTTGGATTTCTGCTTCTGTATGCTTTTATACAACTACAGATCAACCCAGGGCGAAGGATGTCTCAAACATTTCCCATAAATAGACACAATAGACTACAACTCCCAGACTACTTGCCCCTGAGATTCCTATTATATCAGTTGTTTTAGCCTTAAAATGTATATGGATTGAACTGTCTCCATTGCACATGTTAATAAATGTAGGCATTCATTGCCACAGTCAAAACAAGCATTCCTATTGATTGGACAGTATATGTACATTAAACTAGTCCACTGAATATGTAATTACTCACACATCTGAATGGTATCAGACGGGTCAATAGGACAGAAAGGTTCAGAATTTGCTGTTGTGAAATGAAAACTTTATCGACCCGGAGGGCAACAGTCGGAGGCTGGTGTTACTTCAGTCAAAAGATTTCCCAGAAGCCCTTGCACATGAGGAGTCCTAAAAATGGCACAGATGTGAATCGTTCCATTCCATCTTGAACTTTGAATAGCAAGTATCGCATCCGGATTCCATTTGCTCTCTCGGCTAGTGAAATATTTAAAGCACTGGAGCTGGGTGCGCTAAGTGCCATGGTGTTTTTTCTTCCTCTCGTTTCTGAGCACCAAAATTACACAGGTAAAGCGGCCCGGCTTGGTCTTTTATTTTGACGTGACACATAAATAATAGATGGCCATGGGGGCCATGTAGACTCGACACAGAGCACATCAAAACCTTCACATCTGCTCTCAACAAATCTGTGATCCTTCTGTCAATAGAAAATTAGGAAAGGATAAGAGTGTGAGGGGGATGGACTGTGTTTTCTTTGTCTTTTCCTTGTCTTCCTTGGAGTGTCTTGGCTGACCAGAATTTCACTGGTGTGTACGAGAGAGCTGAATGCTCTAGTGGTGAGTCATGTTTTGGTTGGTTGCCTTGGCTGTCTATAAGGCATTCATATCACATAGCACAGCAACACATGGTGCACAAATGCAGGAGAATGTATTCCTTATCTGAATGTGAAATCAGTTTAGGAGGATATGAAATAAAACAACTTATTCCAGATGTGTATAGTTGCTTTGATCATATAATGTCTCACAAATAAATAATTCCGGTAAGTTAGACCAGTGTTTTTTTTACTTTTTGAGCCCACAACCCCTTCATGCATGGACCACATGTAGCATAACGGCATAGAAATACATAACCATGATAAACAAAATGTAACCAAAAATATGTAGATATTAGATATGTAGATCACACAATTTAAGTTCAATACACTAATCAATAGTAAACACTGCTCGAAATCATTAGTTCTTATAAATTACAGTTTAATCAGTTTTATCACTACTTTTTTCCTTTTAATCTTAATGCACTAAAATATATTATATTACCTTTTATTTTCAATATTAACTAAAGTGGAAAGCTGAAAAAAATTCTAGCTGTCCCATGGCAAAGGTCTTACATAATCTCATGTGTTCTCTTAATATGACAGTACTGCCTCTTTCTTGTTATTCACACAGAAGTCAGGACACATGTTATCAACAAATCATTTCCGTAATGGTATTCAATGTTTACAGACATAAACTGCAATGGTCAATTTCACACAACTCAAACCTATTTGCATAGCACAAATCCCACTCACCCCACAACATTTTATTCAGAAACCACTCCCTATTGAACAATTCCTATAATGCACTAGGCTCCACTTTCAGGTCCCTGACTACTCCAAAAGGTGCTGGTCACACAAAATTATTTATTGTATTCCTTACAGGAACGCCTTTATACTGTAGGCTGGCCACAATATACTCAAATAGGCCACTGCTGAGTATGGGAAGTACGTTGCCCAGGCCCATACAGTATCACATGTTACTGAAACGCCAGTTGTGCCAGAGCAAAACTTCTGCTCGATGTCTTAAAGGGACACTCCCCTATGTGTCTCTATGTGTCCGATTTTAACCGTGCAGTTAAAACCAATTATAAACATTATTGTTTTAGTTTCCTGTCTGGTGTAATTATGTGTTTTTGGAGTGGCGAGTGTAAGTGCGAGCCAGAGGGAAAACGCAGGCAGACGTGGAAACGATGAAACGCATAAAGCGTATTTTAATAATCCAACACAAAACACAAAGTACAGGTGCGCAAAAAGCAACCAAACAATGACCAACAGCACATAGAGCGAACTTAAATAAGGTCCATAATTAACTAAGGAGGCACACCTGTGTGGGGCTAATCCCCCAGAGGTGCGCAGCCGGGACGGGAGGCACGGGGCGTGTATGGGGAGTGCACGCCAATCGTGACAGTTGGCACCTCTCTCTACACCTCCCCATAGCTCTCCTAGGCCCACAAAGTTTTCTTCCCCTTCCCTTCAAACATAAACAGCAACACAATAAAGGAGTGTATCTTTAATGTTTTTTCACAGTGTATTCTGTGTGTCCTGGTCCGCTGACAGGGAGCACAATAGAAAATCCACACTGCAACACGACAGTAGCACTAAACATATGCCGTTTAAGAGTTTGCTTTTCGTTATGTCGTACACCCCCCATCCCCCCATCCCACCCTCTTCCCCACAATATCACTAAGACATGACAATTTGAGTCTGAAAGTTAGCCTGGTCTCGGACTGACCAAAACTAATGCAGTCTTATCTCTATGGCACAGCAGTACACGCAAACACACACACACACACACACACAGTAGCACAGATTAGAGGGGAGGCTTCCTATTATAGAGCAGAGGTTTATGGTCAGAGAGAGAAAGAGAGAGAGCTGCAGGGAATCAAAGAGATTAAATTACATAGAAGGGGAACATCAAATACAGGAGAATCTTGCCGCACCCCGAGAGAGAGTGATGAGGTAGAGAAACACATACTGTACAGTAGTACTGAACACAGCGGGTCAGAGAGAGAGAGAGAGAGAGAAAGAGAGTTGTAACATAACAATCCCAATAGGTAGGGTGTAGGGAGTACTGTAGGTATTTTTCCACCAACCATATTCCAAGTATGGCTAATTTAAAGCCATATATTTTATCCTAACCTTTTAATAATTTTCTATATCATATCCTAATTTTAACCTAATTTAAAATTGCATGCCTAACCATAAACTAAGTAGTAGTTACTTAGTAACTAATCAGAAACTAATCAGGCATGAACTGCTGTGAATGAGTAGCGAATACAGTTCATGTATTATATAGTCGTTAGTTGGGTGATTGGTTGGGTGATTGGTTGGGTGGTTGGGTGGGTAAAGAGAATCACATAACAAGAAAGGGCGACTTCTGCATATTTCCTGGTAAATGTGTGTGTAATGTATTGGGAGGAAGTGTGTCAACTAACATGGTGTTATGACCCAACACTTCCCTTGTGATCTACTTGACTTCTATTAGACTTCCAAGAACAGCAGGAGTGGATAGGTATAGATAGATAGTATCAAAGGTAGATACAAATAAGTCTGCTGGCCTTGATAAACTTAATCCTTGCTTTCTAAATTTAGCGGCTGATTTTATTGCAGAGCCTCTATATAGAGCCTTTATTATATTTTTAATCTTATGCTCACTGAAAATGAAACCCCAAAATCTGGAAGTCAGCCCATGTTACACTCCTGCTAAAGCGAGGGGATCCCTTAATCTTAAATAATTATAGGCCAATCTCTAAGCTGTGTATTTTAGCCAAGGTACTTGAACGATTGGTTGGTGAGCAGCTAAAGGAATGTCTAAATTCAAATGATATTTTATTCCCCTTCCAATCTGGTTTCAGGAAACAACAAATTTCTATGTCTGCGGTACTTAAAGTGATACATGATATTGTTGGGGCATTGGACAGCAAAAAAATGTGTGCTGCACTGTTCATTGATCGTTCAAAAGCATTTGATACGGTTGACCATGGCATTATGGCAAGCAGACTCCTGAGTATTGGCCTGTCCAGGCAATCAGTAGACTGGTTTGCAAATTATCTGTCAGGTAGAACCTAATGCGTCCAGATGGCTGGCTCCTCCTCTTCGTTTTTGTGCATCTCTAAGGGGGTTCCCTAAGGCTCAGTACTTGGACCCATATTGCTTTAAAATTATGTAAACAGCCTTTGGGATAATCTATCAAATGCTATGTACCATCTCTGTGCTGATGACACTTTATTTATTGCACTCCATCATTTGCTGCACAGACCCTTTACCTCTTGTAGTCTCCTTTTAATACTGTTCAGGCCCACCTAAAACAGCTTAAGTTGGACCTAAATGCAGACAAATCTAAAGTAATGTTATTCACAAATTCAAGATAATCTCCATTTACTACTCCAAGTGTCTCAACCTCTGAAGGGAATTAACTTGAGTTAGTCTCCAGTTATAAATATTTAGGTATAATCATTTATAACTAACTGTCTTTAAAAAATCATATTAACAATCAGGTATCTGTCACGATTGGCGCGCACAGGCCTATGCACGCTCCGTGCGTGCCTGCCCTATCTGCGCACCTGTGAGGGATTAGCCCCACAGGTGCGCCTACTCAGCGGTGATTGTGGGACTATTTAAGTTTGGTTTATGCCCTGTGTGTGTGTGTTCTCCACTATTAAACAACGCTTAATAGCGTTTCCCTTGTAACTCCGCTTGTGTGTGTTTCGCTGGCTCGCGCTTACTCTCACTCATCACGCACCACCCCTTACAGAATGACCAACCGCAAAAGGAGAGCAGCAGCCAGAGCGGCACACCGCTCCATCACCCCGTTTATCGTCTCCTCGTTTTTCCCCGAGGAGATAACTGGATCGGCGGAGTGCAGAGGTATCCGTTTCCCCTCGCCGGGGCGGCTTCGGCGAGGAGCGGGGGAGACGTTGCGCTGGGTCTCAATGGAGCTCAGCGCATGGGAGGCGACCGCCGGCGATACGTACGGCGAGGAGATGAGGGCTCCGCATTTCCACCTACCGGAGTCCTCCCTCCCTGGTGGCGAGGAGAGTGACAACGACGACTGGGCAGCATGGTCGCTTGTCGCTGATGTGCCGCCGTCCGGGGCTCGGAGGACAACCATACCGAAGCGCGAGGGAATTCCTCCCAAAGCTTTCGACGGCGGACCAAATACAGTAGAGGACTTTCTGGAAAAGATGGAGTCTTGGCTCGAGTATACCCGGACCGCTGAGGCCGAACGGGGAGCGGTGCTGGGCTTCTACCTGTCCGGACGTGCGTTCCGATGGGCAAAAGGGCTACGGGAGAGCGGGGCGGCCTGTCCCCAGTCATACGAGGAGTGGGCTGTGCGGCTGCGAGCAGAGTTTGGTCACGCCGAGGAGCGGAGGAACCCTCGCGCATTCCCCAATGTGGCGAGTAAGCGTACGAGTGAACGTGAGAGAGAGAAAGCGAAAGGTGAGAATGGGAGAGTGGTAGGGGAGAGCACAGAGGAGCTCTCGCCCCTGTCATCACTCTGCAGAGCTGTTGTCAGCTCGTCCACGCCGCTGGAGCCATCGTTCGGTCCAGCCGCGGTGGAGCCGCCGCAGCAGTCCAGTCCAGGAGCTGCCGCCTGCTCACTCACGCCGCTGGAGGCGTCGTCTGCCCCAGCCGCTTTCACCACCGTCGCCATTCTCCGGAGCTGCTGCCAGCTCGTCCACACCGCTGGAGTCGTCGCCTGACTCAGCCGCTGTGGAGCTCTCACCACCGTCACCAGTCTCTGGAGCTGCTGTCAGCCCGTCCACGCCGTTGGAGCCGTCGTCTGGTCCAGTCGCTGTGGAGCTTTCACCACCGTCGCCAGCCTTCGGAGCTGCTGCCAGCTCGTCCACACCGCTGGAGTCGTTGCCTGACTCAGCCGCTGTGGAGCCGCCTCAGCAATCCTGCCCAGGAGCTGCCGCCTGCTCAGTCACGCCGCTGGAGTCATCGTCTGCCCCAGCCGCCGTGGAGCCGCCGCTGCAGTCCTGCCCAGGAACCGCCGCCTGCTCACTCCCGTCGCTGGAGTCGTCGCTTGACCCAGCCGCTGTGGAGCCCCAGCTGCAGTCCTGCCCAGGAGCTGCCGCTAGCTCGCCCG
>JAOEHI010020786.1:0-27746 GCA_025447815.1 Percopsis transmontana | reverse complement strand
AGCCCAACGGAAACAATGAGAGAGAGAGAGAGAGAGAGAGAGAGAGAGAGAGACAGAGAGAGAGAGAGAGAGAGAGAGTGAGAGTGAGAGAGTCAAATGATGCAAAGAGAGGGACCCATATGAGTATGGTCACAATGTTGGTTCTCCGCTCACCTTCGTCTATGTCGGGGGGCAAGCCACCGACAAACACTTTACGGGAGAAGCGCTCTATGCGCTCCCCATTTTGGTGGGGGTAACAATTGGGGGAGCCAAGAACCCCTGGAACGCCCTGGTTGCCATGGCTATCGTCAAGGAGATTGTCGTCAATAGGAAAGAGGGAGGAGCGACCTGTTGGGCGGGAGAGGAGGTGTTGGTGGAGGGGGAGGGGGGTCAGGTTAAAATTAATGTATAAGATTGCCAAACACACCTCTAAATATATGCTATATAAATGTATGAGCTGTTAAGAAAGACTAAAAAGTAGTTTCTGAATATTGACAATACAAATGTGTTGGTTAATGGTGGAATTACACTCAGCATTGCAAAATGAAGCTCAAGCTCAAGCGGATGGGGGATTATATCCAATCTAGTATTTATAGGCCCAAGCCCGGGACACACAATCACATATGCTCTGCTCCTGTGTAATGTAGCAGATAAGCAGGTGGGCACAAACATTGTGTGGGAGCAGGCTGTTAACTAAATGGCACAAGTGATGTAACGCTTCAGGTACATTCAATATGTGAACCTCAACCCGTTACTGTCATTATGTCTGGATATAAACATCATAGAATCCGAAAATAGCCTATAGTTATTTTATTTAACCAAATCAGTGATTGCAAAGTAGCAATATATCCCTGAATATAATGCAGCAATAGCTACATAATAGCACTGTAATTACAGTAGATATATATTGTGTCTGAATCCGGACATACAGCTTCAGTTTGACAGCAGTTCAGGCACTAAAGAATGTCACAAACAAGCCACAACAAGACAGAAGTGTCACAAAACATGTTACCTCTGCGTCTCCCATAACTCCTGGCTGCATGTAAACAGGGTACAGAGAGAACAGAAGTAAGAACTAAGCCTCAGCCCTGCAGTAGATCTCATCACCTTTATGTCCTATGATCTTTGCGACAGAAGTTTCTTTTTAAACAATTTACAATTAAGCACACTCGTGGTTTTATTATGTTGTGGTGTTATACTGGTTACTAATGCTATTGGGCCAGAAACAGGCTGGATTGTTACACATCACATATGTATACATGTAATGTGAAACTCTATAGGTCGCTATAGGTTACTTATTGAATAGGAATAACAGAAGCTGCAGTATTCAGGAATGAATGAGTCCTGTATATGGTGGACTGCAATCTCATGAAGATTAGAGAAAGACCACTAAATCGGAGGGCAAATATATCTGTAAATTATAGGGATGGGGAACAAAATCGATACATGTGAGTATCGGGATACTGTGCTTCCGTATTGTCAGGTTGACAAAAAAAATAAGATTTTTTTTGTAAATGTTTTTGTCAATGTAATCATAGTAGGAGTGCATTATTGGTATTGTCTAAAAGGGGGCACAATGGTTTATTCACATCAACTACATTTTACATTTACATTTACACATTTACAGCATTTAGCAGATGCTTTTATTCAAAGCGACTTACAATTAATACATTTGTCAACAGTTGAACTGGTTAACCACCAGTTTTTGCAAGCAAATAACATTCTCCTAAAATAAGGACATCATTCACTCGAATGTTATCATTCACTCCTCAAAACTCATTAATTACATTCTGTTCTGTTAGGTCATGTTCATAAAATATAACAATGGCAAATGCAGACGGACCTGTAGAACCCGAACCCCATATATGTGCTGCACCCGCTCATTTCAAAGCCAATGTATGGAAACACTACGTTTCCACTAAATACATTTAAGTAATATCGTGTAGCAATATCTACAGAATTGCAATACACACAGTATCGAAATACATGTTGTAACGGTACTCAAAAATCATTGTAATATCGTATCATGAGATCCCTGCTGATTCCCGTCCTTAGTAACTTATCACCCAAAATTGGCACATCACAGATATATTGGTATCGATACATATTTTGTCAGATATATTGACAGAAATAGTGATTGAAAAGCTGTATTGTGCTATAGAATACATGGTTGATTGAGGAAGAACAAGAAAAACAAGTGCACACAGGTGAAAAGCTAATAAGAAATGCATCTAAATAGTGCTCAGTGAAGTGTCCAGTGAACTGTCCAGTAGAATAGAATGTAACTATATATATATATAGCTATACAACTACATATCCCAGACCAGTGGTTCCCAACCTTTCATGACCTATGGCCCCCAAACATGTACTTATCTTTGCCATACTGCTTAAGATAATGACATTATATGCACTGATGAAAAAAGCATGTGCATTTTGAGATGACAAAATACTGACGAAATACTGTTGACACTTGACATTGCCATCTGAAAGCAGCTCTAAGCCACCCCTATGTGCATATCAATAGTGTCATAACACTAGAGGAAGGGCCTTGCAGTGAACGACTCAAGGAGATATGAGTGAAGATGAGACACAGACAGAAATGGTGCTAACGGATAATTACCATTGAGCATGAGCAGGCTGTCGGACCCAGGGTGAGGGCATCCCACACGCCCTGACATGAGAAAAACACACACACACACACACACACACACACACATATGAGACGCAGAGCAGATGGGGAGGACAGGGTGAGGCCATCAAGGCTCACACACACAAACACACATATGGACACATACAGTACACACACAGGCACGAAGACATACGCAAGGTGCCTGCATGTGTGTGCTATCTTTGTGTGCGTAACCCGTGGGTTAGTCACATGATCACGGTAAACGCTGCATCAGAACAATGAAGAGCTTCTGGTTATGCTCAAGGAAAAAGGAAAAAAGCTGACTAAAAGAAAAGAACAGGAAGAGATTGTCAGTCATATTGTTGTACTGTAGTCAGCCAGAGAGGGGAGGAGCCAAATCTCTAATTTCCAATAATCTAAATCAAGCATCTCATCCCAGAAAGCACACAGAGTAATTTGATTTTCCATGAACAGAAGAGATGCACAATGAAATCAATGTTACTGATGGAAAAAAACCATCAGATCCATAACAAATGTATACGGCTAATACGGCAACATTAAACTAGCATGTTGCACATTTAGAATTAAAAAACGGCGTAATTCAGCAAATGTGCAAAACATTTACTGAGTGGTCCATTGAGTATGCTGATTTAGCAGTTAGCCTTGCTTTATGCACTGATAGGTTAGCAACGCCCAGGCTAAAAATGGCAGAAGCCCACCCTTCGAAATCTTGCTTCCCTCTCCTCTCATCTCCTGGCTGTCACACACAGTGTGTGAAAGTGTGACCACAGCTAAAATTAGCCTGGCTCCCTCTCTCGCTCTCTGCTGTGCACCCATGTCCTCTCCATCTGCTCCTGCAGGAAAAACAAGCTCTAGTTCTAGCTAGCCCCGCACCTACTGTACTGTAACTAAATGTCAACTCCTGCTGCACAAAAAATGTTTAGGACATTTGGATACCCAATCAATGGAATATGTTGAGGCATGTATACTTAAATATATCTAGGTCCAATCCATTAGGTAACAGCGTTAATCCTTGTGATTTCATTACGTGTAGCCTACAGTAGTCGGCCTGCTAGCATGAAACTGAAGCTGGCCTCGTGTCCTTTCTCCTCCTGGGGAGGAGGGTAGTGAAGTCATTTGACACTGCTGCTCTGATGTCCAGCAGCTAAGCCTGGGAGGCCCGTCAGTGTCACCCTACACTCCCGGCATGGTCCTGCCTTTATCCAAGAGGAAATGTTAATGGGAAACCCAGTATGATTCGTGTATGTTTAATACGTTATACGTGTGTGTGTTGTAATTGCATTCATTCAATCCACTGTATGGGGGTACAGTAGGGGTCAAGTCAAGATACCGTGCTAATAAAAGAAGGTATTATTTTTAATCTGGTTTTATTACAGTCTATGTAATAAAATGTGCATTCATTTCCTGGTTGTTTATATAGGCTATATTCTTATGCCATTATGTTATGCTAGTAAATCTTAGTGGTTCATAGCTGTGAACGCTCTTTTTGGGGGTCATGGATCATAAATGTACAGGGGTACTTCACTAACTTCTACAAAGTGATATTCAAGATATTCCCATATGCAATGATACACAACCCTAAACAGTATATTATATGTGCACTGGCGGGTCTCAGGTGCAATCCTATAGGGCCTAGGTGTTTATCCTTTCCTCTTGCTTTATGCAGTGCTTTGTGCTCTGCCGAGGTTAAGTAGCAGCAGGATCAGAGCTAAAAGGTCATGTAGCGGGGCAGCCAGTGGCACCAATAATACGCTCTTAGCAGGCAGGAAAACAACACAGCCACCGTCGTGTGTGGAGGGTGGATAAGTGGAGCGCATATGTGAACCACATATTCAGGGGGTTGGATAGTTTGACTAAATGACCACATGAATACATACTGTACGGTGTTGGACTTGAGATAATGTCAAGATTCTTCGTTTATATTTATTCTTACCATTATTGTTATTATTATTATTATTGTTTTATTATATGTTATTAATAATAAATATTATATATTATCATTATCGTCATTTGTGCATGCAAAAATATGTGGTTTTTTTTGCCTTGTGACTGCCCCATGAACAACATCTTTTTTGGGGTTCCGTTGGCGTGAATGTTAGAGAACTGCTGCCCCCAAAAGTAAACTGTCAGAAAGTGGGGAGCTTACCCTTCATGGGATCCTGCTCTGCTCGCATAATGTCAATCAGAGAGCTTTCCAGAGAGTGCATGTTCAGACTGTCGTACATTCGGGAGCGATCCTGGCAAACAAAGGACAAGTATGAGTTTACGTCATCCACAAAGACTTGTAATGATAAAACTAGGCACCCAGTGGAAACAAACACATGCCACATCCACATAAATATTACGTTTTAAACACGCTTTTGGGATTTGACTTGTGGCAATTAAACCTCTTGTGTGTGTGTGTGTGTGTGTGTGTGTGGCTGCGTGCGAGTGTGTGTGTGTGGGGGGCTTGGTTGGTGTAAGATTTAAGAGGGTGCATAGTACACGTTTGGATTAACATTCTTTCCGTATTTATTCCATTTAGGAGTACGAAGGTATGTACTGTAGCCGGTGTGACAGATTCCCTGAGATCTATTGGTTGGTTCCCAGAAACAGAGTGAAAAGAAACCAAATGCAAGAATGGTATTTAGCCCCAGAGCTTGAATGAACGTTGCGTGGCATCAGTGGACCTAGAATGCAGCCCTCCTGTAAAGTTAACCTCACAGAGCCATATGGTAATGGGTGGACAATAAAGTCTATTATATAGTCTCATTGACTGTAAACAACATAATTATGAAGACTAACTGTCCATACTTTATATTATATTCTATTTATCATGTATTCTAATTTCCGCTCTCCTTTTGCACTCTGTTTATCTCTATGGGAGATTTTGAAAAGATGACACAGCAGAGACATGTCACCGACTGCTGGACATTAAACAGAAAGGAAGGAAGGAAAAGAATTGGAATCTGAAGAATTCTAGGTCCGACGTTGTTTATGAAAAGGATCAGCCCTTTGACACAAGTGTATTTTCTGAAAAAGGAAGAGTAGAACTTCTTGGCACTGTTATCACTGCTAATAATTTCACTTACATAATATAGTGGCACTAATATCTGAATTCAGTGATTCCCACTTTACCCACTGTAATATCATGCCAATTGATGTTTAAAAGTGTGCCATGGTGGTTAAGACTAATTATTACACATTTGGTTCAAACTTGTGATAGGTTTAATATGATTAAATGCTGAACCAGTGAAGTGCTACAGCATTTGTCCAAGGCAGTGTAACTCTAATATGAAAACATCACATATTTCACCTATTACATGGCGTCAAACTGAATTCAACTCTATTGCTGGATCCCATTTCACTTAAGATATGACTGTATGATAAGGCTCATAATTATTACCACAGCACTTAAGACTCACTTCTCAAAGTTGATGGTTTAGAAACTATTTGCTATTAAAACAGTGACATTGTGGACTTTCTGGGAAATATTGTTGCTAACACATTGAAATGTTCATAATTTGGGTTTTTGTTCAAATCATCACAGATCACATTACCACACTTATAGTGGTACCATGTCATCATTCATTCTAAAATGTTTACGAAACCCCTCTTTAAAAGAAGTTGCTATTTTCTTTGGATATGCACAATGATTTAACACCTCAGAGTTATTTGCTCTTAGCGGTTGAAGGTGGTGTTAATCCCGCGTTGTTAAATTCACATTAACCTACATTTTATCCCACCTTTAATTGGGTCTGCAGACCTGATACAATTCAAATGACTCCCAAACCATAATTTGACTCCCATCAGCCTGAAATGCCAATTACCCTCAAACCATCTTCGAATTGATGTTTATTTTGTAACACACGCCTAAATAGGTATTTTTCTGGAGTTTCTTTCTTTGTTTTTATTATTAAATTACATTTAAAAAGCAAAGGAACCATTTTTTCCTCTCTCTTGAGCTGTCTACACATGCTTATATTCTCTTCTCTCACTCCCCTAAATAATTCAGGATATAGTAATCCTCGGTTTTCAGGCCTAACATTAAACCCATTCTCACGATGCAAACAATAACAGAAAAACAAAGGTAAAACCGCTTTAAACCCCCCTAAAATCAAAACACTGGACTATCTCAGGCGCGTACCTGCAAGGGCAACAAGGAGTTGCTGTTGCCATCTGTGCGAAACACGTTCTCCTCGATCCAGGATTTCGGGCCCAGAAGGCCCCCTGAGCGTGGGAACTTAGGGGGGGCGATGACATTACTGGAGAATGGCTTCTTCATCGGGGAGACGTGACTGACTGAGCCGGGCATGCCCATGCCTCCCCCTCTGCGGTGGTCCCGGCCCCAAGACACCCCCCCCGAGCCCCAACCACTCCCCTGATGACTGCCCCAGGGCGAGGGCTTCACCATGGGCTGCAGACACACAAACACACACACAAACACACACAGGACACAGATGAAAGAGGTGGAGTTAGAAAGCAAACTTTAAAGAGTGTGGAAACCTTGTTGTACCTTTATTACATCCAAATGTACTGTTCTTGTTATCTTAACCTTTCATACACTGTCTTTTCTCCTCTCTTCAGCAAAGCCTAGTCTGATATGCTTCTATAAACGGGGCGGGTGGGTAAGAAGATTGTGGGCTTTAAGACTAATACTAAGTGTCCCGTGCACTGTGAGACTGCTGGTGCACGTTACACACTCTCTCTCTCCGCCTGGGCGCCACGTCCACTCTAGAGCGCAATGCACGGACAATCGCATCATACTTAATCTCACATGCGCTCACAGGAAGCCCCGTTCTCCGCGCGCGCTCGCTTAATCCAGGTCTGAGTCTGTGTGTGTGTGTGTGTGGAGAAAAATGTCTATCAATGTGAGAGTGAAATGTCAAAAACACAGCTAGATGCGGGTGTTAAACAGGCAAAGTGACACACACACAAACACACACACCACAGGAGATTTATCACACGGGAGGCCTCAAGCAAAAGCACTAATAAGCCATTTGTCTTGAGAGCATCATGAGTGTATTCATGAGGGCCTCTGCTATTGCTATCGCCGGTCATGGTCTTCAACCCCCGCCTGGGGAAGCTTTAACACAGTTAGCTCATGACCCCCGTCCCCGAGCAACCCTCCTCTGCTCCACCTTCCCGTCACCCCACAAAACTCACTGACGCCCAACATACTGGGAGCTTTCACGTCAGTCAGATAAGCCCCCATTTAGGACACCAAACGCTGCGAGCCTTTGTGTTCTCACTGGCTGAACCACAAGACACGGATGGTCCAGTGCCATGTGACTCCCAGTGCCAGCCTCAAGCGAAGAACAACAGGCAGATTCAGCGTTGCTCCCTTGTTGCCCTCCCCTCACCCCACCCTGCTCTTGCCCCGAGAGCAGTGACTTCACCCATTACAGAAGACATGACAAATGCGATATGGAAAAACAACTGTAGATTCATACAGAGACACCCACCCTTCCACCCACACAAACACAAGCGCTTTTAGTGTCACAAGATGCCCGCATCAGAAACGGTATCCTAAGCTGCCCCCCCCCCCCCACCACCACCACCACCATCACACACACACACACACCCACAGCTGCACTATAATTAAATGTATTTTGACATTATTAGAAATGAAAATGACTGACTGACTCATTATGGCACCCCCCACTAGATGGCGCTCTGAGCAAGCCCCTAGTCTGCCTATAGGAGGCACCACCTCAAACTAGTGGCCATTAACAGCACATCTATAAAGATCCAGAATACAACTAATTATATTATACTACATAAAAAATGTGGCTTTTATGTCAATAAGCACTGAATGTAAGCCTGACTACTATACACATGATATAGCTGATATAGCTGATAGACTACCATCACCCTTACATACGCACGGTCACTCACCTGGTGGTGGTTGTAGTTGTTTCTCTGCTGCAGGAAGGCACCCTGCTGGGGGTGCAGCTGGGGGCTAACAGGGGACCTACGGCTCTGTGGCTGCTGAGGGACGTTAATCTGGGGCGAGAAGGGCCCGTTGAAGCCTTGCATCCCGGCGCACGGGTTAGCTGATACGGGCGAAAAACTCTGGAAGAAGGCCGGGTTGATGGAGGACGGGATTCCAGGGTAGAAGCTGTTCTCAGACTCGCTATTGGGGATCTGGTTAATGGCGTTGGCGTGGATTGAGTTGATAGAATTAGGTATGGGAGGTGGCGAGGAGCTGGTCTGAATGGACCACGGGGTTCCGAATCCACTGATGGGAGGGGAAACCGAACCCCCACTTGCATTCTGCATCTCTTGGGTTTGGAGGCCCGGGAAGCCGGCGCTGAGACCTCCGGACAATATATTGCCGGTGCTGCCGCCATTGCCGTTATTTATATGGTGGGTGATGGGGGAGTCCATTTGGATGTTATTTTGATTTACGGAAGTCGTCGACGGAGACGCAACATCGGTTTCGGTGTCTTCCTTTGGAGGTGCGCCGATCGCTCTGGCACAAGGGTCTGCGTAATGCACAGGTTTGGGGAAGGCTTGCCTCTGCGGCAGGTGACTGAATTTTCCTTGGGGTGGGGGCGACTCTGTAGAGCTAAACTCAGTGTGCTGACTTAACTGCTGATGTATTTTCCGGTTGTGCTGAAGGTCACAGATGGACTGCGTCGGACTGAAATGATCTTGATGGAAATCTGGAAAATCGTTATTTTGGTTCAGGCGGTTGTAGTCCGACTTGAGCGAGTCCAGTTGCCGGTAGTCTGCGTGGTTCGGTTGTTTCGCGGATTTGTTGATCTTGGTGGTGCTGCGGTCGTTTTCCCCTTTTATCTGCTTGCTTGTCACCCCCACAGGCTCATCCTGCATGTTTTGCTGATGCGCAGCTGACAGGAACAGTGCGGACACGGCGACGCTGCTCACGGGCGAGCCGGGGTGCAACTGGCCCAAGGAAACCGGAGAAGAGGAGGTGTAGGATCTGAACACTCGTCCGTCAACGAGAGTGTTTGTATTCGCTGCCAATAAGCCGGCACCGTAATCACCCATTTATTTAAGCAAAGAAGTGGGTTTGAAAATAGCTCTCGCGTGCAGCGTTTCCGATTTCCATGGATATATTGGAGCAGCAGGCTTGTGACAACAGTCTAGGCTTTGAGAAAAGGCTGTGGTGGGAGGAGGGGTTAGGCCTACCAAATAATACTCGGCTTGTTCGAAAATCTATTGCACTTTTCTTCGTTTTGCGTGTTTATAACTATCTAATAAAGCCGGATCTATTTCGGCCATATAATAGGCTAGCCTGCGCGGTCCATTCCTGTCCGACCGTGCTACCCCTCCTCTCGTTACCGGCTGTGCGGCTGCGGCAGCGGATTAAAGATCCTACATCACGTCACGGACGCGTCATCAGCCGGTCCGCCCCCGGTGGACGCCAAGTGCTCCAGTCCTCAGCTGCAAAGAAACCGCAATGTTTACGTCATATTTTCATTATTCATAAAGTGCAGTCGACCTAACCCCCTTATGATGACAGGAAACGTAAAATAAATAATCGTTGGGCTATTTATAGCGTCCTAGAAGCAGGTATTTGCAGATCAGTTTTCACATCGAACAGATAAACTGAGTGACAAATTCCAAAAGCGAATTTCAGTTCATAGAATCGCCGTGTACTTTTCCTTAATAAAAAATGTTTCCCTTTATAGATAGCCTAACCATAAAAGAGCTACGCAAAGGTAACCTATTTGAATGAACGTTTTTGTAGTCTATTCTGTCCAAAGGGTATGATTGTGTGCTCGCTGACTACAGCGTCACTTTACGCTGGGACGCCAGGAACCAAATATAGCATCCTATATCTGCGTTTGTCAGAGAAGATGGGTTCTCATTGCCTGTACTGCAGAACAAAGCTGACAAACAACTCTGTTCCCCATATAGGCTATGCCTGCTAACATACCACTAGCTAGCTTGTACTGCCTAGCCTACAATGGTTTGCCACTACTGTATGCCACAGGCCTAGGAAATATTGTATGTATCTCTCGCTCTCTCTCTCTCTCTCCCCCTCTGTGTGTGGGCTCATGTCTACCACTGTAAGGGTGTGTATAACGTGATAATTTCAATTTATGACCTATACAGTAGTCAGTCAGACTGTTATAGTTATACATTTGAGTTTACAAAACAGGCCTAAGTGGAAACTAGGCTAGGCTATAAATGATGGGCGTGGTAGCACATTATTAAAATGGTGCAGTGTATCATTTATTATTGTGGAGAACTTTCTACCAGTTGAATAGTCGAACTAGGCCTATCCACTGAGACTATATTGTATACTATATCTGTGTGGGAGCAACATAGGCTTTTATTGGGGGGCAACACAAATACCAGAGAAGCACAGCGATGTGTTTGATCATCACAGCATCTAATGTGTGCTTATTTAACTCAGAATGTAGCCTACATACACACCAAACACCCCACATAGTTGCCTATAGAATTCATGGCTGAGTCACAAGCACTGGCTTACAACAGCAATGGTCATTTTGTGACTCTTATGTTGTGAGAATATTGTGAGACTAAAGATGATTATGGTTCAGGCTGGACTGCCTTTTGGAATACACAAACTGTCTAATTAATTTGTAGACCACTAGAGTGCTATTCTATGTTCACTGCTTTTTGTGTGAAGTGTTTTCATGAGCTATAGTCAGAAGATATAGCGCTAGTGCATGATGACCATATCTGAAACCCTTATCTTGAATCTGGAACCCTTCTCCTTTTTGTCCTCTTTGCAGCATTAGCTGTTTTGAGGGACGTAAGAAGACACTCTCTGAGCCGAGCCCCCCCCCCCCCATTCCCCCCTCCCACACACACACACATCATAAGGTCCCAGATGGGACTGTCCCACCAGTGAGGGGGCAGGTGTGACAGCCAGGGCTGGTGCTGAGCAATCATTGGCTGTGATTAGCTGGTCTGTAGGAAGTGCTGGAGAGATTTAAAATGG
The DNA here is from genome assembly GCA_025447815.1 of Percopsis transmontana. Taxonomy (NCBI): domain Eukaryota; kingdom Metazoa; phylum Chordata; class Actinopteri; order Percopsiformes; family Percopsidae; genus Percopsis; species Percopsis transmontana. The sequence continues at coordinate 16,197 of JAOEHI010020786.1, read as the reverse complement.
GGCAGGCGGCCAGCTGCTGGTCTACGAGGGTGAGAGGCTGGGAAGGGGGGTGGTGTTGGTGGTGGAGGTTGGGCCGTGGACTGTATGAAGGTAGCTTGTCCTCTGTCTGGCTTATTAACCCCAGCGGCCCGACCCCTGGCACATGCAGGAAGCGATGGCCCAATCCAAATGTCTCACCTACACTGGACTACCACCAATGGGATGTGCTGCAGAACCGCTGCATTTGGATCTAGCAAGCATATACATATTGACGCACGTTCAATGGATAAATTGATGGAAAAGACTCAAAAATGAAAATGATATGTAGCCTACTTATACTGATATTCACATATGAGAGTATACAGTATGTACATTGACACGGGCGTGATAGAGAGAGAAGAGGCAGGTACGGCTTTAAGGTTACATGGTCATCTTGTTACTGTTTGGTTAGGATGCACCTGCCCCACTAATCCAATATCAGATTTCATGGTATTTGTAAAGCTTGCTCCATTTAGACCTCTGTTTGAGTGAATAGCTGACACATTGCAGCTGCTGTTGTCATAGCAACAGGTAATCTGCATTTCCTTTTGTCTGGTTGATTAATCTATTCAAACCAAATCTCTCTCTCTCTCTATCTCTCTCTCTCTCTCTAAGTGTGGGGTGGAGCACATTGATCAGCTCATCCTGTTTGAAAGGCTTGTCCATCAAGAGTTGTGACTCTTTTTCTGCATTTTCCATCTCGTATGGATGTTCCCACAGTACACAGGACGTATTCCCCATGTGTGTTACACAGCTCGGAGCTCTCATTTCACTGATGTAATTGCATTGAATGGTGAGCAGTAATGCTATAAGTCTAATTACTTAGGCTAAGTGATGCCAGATCATATTTGTGCATTCATTATGTGTTCTACTCGGCTGGTTCCTGGTTTGGCCTGGTTTGGCTAGCCACAGCCCTGGAAATATAGCTCCATTTTACCTGAGGCTGTAATCTGGTTTGTTAAAAAACTCTGGCGTCAGTGGACAGTTGCAGGATGGTTTTTGGTCTGGTTTGCACCCAGAATGGCCTCTGGGATGGAGATGTCTTTGTTCCAGTAAATTGGCCCTTTGTTGTGTCTCTCTGGGTGCTGAATAGCTCTTTGTTTTTCTTACTGATAAAGCCTCTGCAAACAGTCACAACAGAAGCACACGCATGCACACAGAGAGGCAGTAGTAACGATGTTATATAACGATGTTATAGGCGCATTAGATTGAAGACTTACAAGCAGAGTGCGTTAAAGAACAATGCAAAATGCCCTGATGAGCTTAACTCTTATTTACAAGTCGCTCAACCCCAACAGTCAAAATCCACCACGCCTTCCCAAATGAGGAGCGAGTCAGCGGCTATAGCGACAATCAAAAGGCCTCCTCTTCGCTATCATTCGTGTTATTCTGCCGCACAGATGAGCAGCGGCTTGGTATCAGAGTGGAACACATTTGCATTTTATGGCCCGTTGCAGAAGCCTTGTGGGGCTGATTGGGCGGTTGGCTTCTCTGAGGCAAAGCAGACACATCTGTCATGCTTTACACAGATTACAAGCCTCTCCTTCAGCAAACCAGGCTGTGTATTACCTTTTCAGAAAGGATCAATGAGCAGAAACTCCAGTTTTCCATTTCTTCTCTGTACTGTAGAATTACATCATAATTATTCGTCTTTATTTTCCATCATCTAATTTCCTTTGACCGGGTTCTCTCAATAATACGTATCAACCGCTGTCCCTAATTCTGTCTCCAGTGATTCTCTGTGCATCACATCAGTTCATTCAGAGGCGGTGTTGTCTTAACGTCAAGGTAAATGTCCTCTAGTAATGGTCCCCTAGAATCCAGGGGTCTGTTGTAACAAAAAACATTCGTATGAACAAAGCAACCTCCTGATTTGCATATATAGGCCCTGTATTTACACATCTCTACTGTATTGTATATACACACACGAATGCAGGCACACACATACACAAACACACACTCACACAAATGTGTACAGGGTTTCTGATGTCTGAAATTCTGTTGAAACAACAAACAAAGGTGATTTAACAAAAACCTGCCTACACACACACAAAGGATGTCACACAGAGAATGTGTTTTCTGATTCAGTCTATGGAAAGCCTTGTCCCTCTCACACACACACACGCGCGCAGCATGCCACACACAGAATGTGCTTTCTAATTCCCTCTCCCTCAGTGTATTGCATCAATACAGGTAATGCAATTAACTATGTGTTTGTGTGTGTGTGCCTGTGCATGCGTTTGTCCGTGCATGTGTGTGTTCCATACATTGTCAGAGGTCATCTCAAGTGTTCCTAGGAACAGCGCTCCAGCTGGGGGTCAAAGGTTAACGCTGACAGGTGTCCCTGGGCTCCAGATGCCTGCTAGAAAACCAGCAGGTGTAGAGAGAATATATGATAACAGAAACAAGCTTATATGACTGTAACCCGATTGACTTAAACTAAAACTGATCCAGTACATACAGTAGATGCAATGTCTAAAATGTCAAAAAAAATTTACAAAAATCCTTCTTTCTACTCTACTAGATAGGCACTAAGAATGTTAAGCACTTTGTAGTTAGCAATTATTGACTGTTTGAAGAGTGATAACTTTAGATTATTGTAAATATTAATTGTTTTGAGGAGCAAATGATACACTTTCCAGTAATGTTGTTCAAATTCATGGGTGAAGTAATTTAGGCTACTAATTGTAAGTCGCTTTGGATAAATGCGTCTGCTAAATGCTTAAATGTAAATGTAAATGTAGATGCAAAAGCTAAAGGGAAATTGACCATATTGTTATTTAAGCCTTATACCAAGGATGTTGAAAGGAGGTTCAATGTCTTTTGTTTTGTGTTTTGACTATTTGTCTTTTTAACATTGAATGACTTCATATAGACGTAGATTTGGTCATGAATTGTAAACAGGCAATAGTGAAAAAAACCCACTGCATGACATTAATTGTTTGCATTTGTTTTATTTAATTTGTACTTTTATATGTGCTGATGTTTGCAAAATGTGTCTGTCATGTAGCTGCTTTCTATTTATTAATTTATTGTTTTTTCTTATGAAATATATTCAGTGGAATATTATAGACAGGAAAAGCTTTTTGCAGTTTTCTTCTGGAGGACGCTGGGCGGTATCCTGGTCTAACCAGACAGAAAGTCTGAGAGCAATAGTCGGACGGAGCCAGGCTAGCTGGGCAGACACACTGCACCTGCACTGCCTTGGTCAGCTTTTCAGTAGGTGAGTGGTGTGGAAGCTTTCTATGAATTATACATGGTAACTGAACTCCAGAGCAACACGTATGCACAGGCACACACATGCACGAAGGTCCATTTGAACTGTCAAACATACTTGGCCCCTAATGGAAATGAAAAGTTGAAACAACTGCGACCACGATGCTAGTGATTAAAAATATTTCTGATTGGATAGTTGAGGGAGGACATTAGAGTGGCACCACGTAGGGCTAGTAGGCTGCTGTTTCTGCCTACTGGACGCAATATTATTTACGTTGGCAGTTGTAGGTCTTTATGAATTTGTTGCTGCTGTTGTTTTTGTTGTGATGTACTCTACACATTAAAATGAGACGTTATGCAAACAACAGGGCGGTCAAGTTTAGTCAAAACCGTTAGTGTTTTTTGCCACCTAGTGGTCAGCATGAAATATTGTTCAATCTCGACTAGTAAGATAAGGAAGCTTGGCCTTTAGCGAAACTGACCATTCTAAGGGGCCTGGGCTTCACTCAGACATTGAAGAGCAGGTCAGCCAGGTTTGTCGATCTGTATCTGTGTTGATAACATCTGATAACATAATAAGGGCTGAAAAAAAGATAATCATGACCCTGAAGTTACACACATTTTTACCAAAGCAAAGCATTTTAAACAAAGCAATACAGCATGAATAAAAAATTATCACTGCAATGGTGCACACAAAAACAAACACATTGAAAGGTTTAATGTAGCTTCAACTCACACTCGACCCTCTGAACTATTACATCATTAAAACCCACCCCACAAGTTTGAGCAAATATCCCACCCTCTACTGTATGTACATGCGCGTGTACATACATTTGACCATGTAATTACTAGGGTGTAACATTACAGGTGCAATCTCTACTACTCTAAATCTAGGTGATAAATGGGCTTGAGCAAATAGAAGAGCCAGACCTCATCAGAAACAGCGCCCCTCCCCCCACGACTCCCTGCTGGCCTTGTGATCTTGTTGACAATCACCCCATGTGAGGAAAGGGTACCAAACATTGCAGAGGTGTAAAAAGGGAGAAAAGGTCAGCTGGGACAGATGTTACCCTGTACTTGATGATTGAAGGCTGGAGAAACTGAAAAATAAAAGATGACGGCTAAAATGGACGGGAAAAAAATAAAATATATATATATGTGTGTGTGTGTGTGTGTGTGTGCTTCTTTAATATGTTGCTAGTTGCTACTTCTTGCCCTGCAAGAAATTGTATATTTTGTATATTTCTCATTTGCTCTTTTAATTGTTATACAATTATGTTTAGAACATATCCACTTATCTTCATACTGACCAGAATGGAAATTGAGAAGTTTGTCTAAAAATGATAGATTGCATAGACTATACTCACGTGCAAGACAATTAACCATCTGGCCAGTAGCATGTTGGCTTAGACAAGAAGGTTGCTGGTTCCACCCTATAAACAGCTCAGTGTATTCTGGCTGTGAGCTAGTAAATGATGGCTGCCCAGTATCACATTCATCAGGCTGAACGGACCCTTTCCACTGAGACGCCATAGTGGATTAAACACAGGTGTAGGTCATGTTAAGTACATGCCCCGATTCAGATTGATGAAATGGATATACAGTATGGAGAACTCTTGTACAGACAAATGTGAGGAAAAGTCATGGTCCTGACTGCATCAGCGGTAGACTACTTAAAAACTGTGATTTGTTCTTATGTGGCAGTTTTACTTTTGTATTCCAGCTGTCTTTAACACAGAATAAAGTTCCCATGCTATGGAAAGAATCCATAGTTTTTCCAGTGGCCAAGGTTCCATCACCAAAGGTGTTGGCCCTATAACTATAACGTTATATGAGCTACACCAGTGTTTCCCCCACTGTGACATGGTGTCCATCACTGAGGCCCAGACTACAAGTGACTCAGCAACTTATTCTGTCTGTGCCACCTTGAATGAAAACACAGCATGCTGAAGCTTTCATCCACAACTATAGTCTGATGTGTGCATTTCCTTTAGCGGATTTGTGCATTACAAATGTATTATTTCAAATAATTTTTAATTTGTTTGGATTTTTCCTGTTGCTAAATCAGCTTTCACATAAGAATCCCAAAATGTTTCTATAAAGGCATGCTATTCTTGATTAAAATGTAAGTAAACTGCGCTGCGCAACTTTGACCAGGAGGAGGCAGCATTTCCATTTCTTACCAATCCAATGTCTGATTCAGACACTTGAGAGTCTGAATCAGACATTAGAAAAAAGCTCTAGTTAAAATTCTTTCAACTTTTTTGGGTTAAATAATATTTGTTCATTTTGTCTATTGTAGTTATCTTATTTAAATATGTACTGTACTCTTTTTCAAGTGCAGCAAATGTAATTTTATGTCTGTGAACCTTGCTACTGTCACGATCGGCGCGCACAGGCCTATGCGCGCTCCGTGCGTGCCTTCCCTATTTGCGCACCTAGGAGGGATTAGCCCCACAGGTACACCTCCTTTAGTTTTGATTGTGGGACTATTTAAGTTCGGCCAACAGTGCTATGTACTGTTGTGTGTTTCGCTGGCTCGCGCTTACTCTTGCTCATCACGCACCTTTACTACAGCTACAGGGCTGTAAGCATGCAGGCTCCATGCAATCATCTACCATTCTATATCAAACCTATAAACTTGTGACTATAAAGTTATTATAGACCTTCCTGGAAGGCTGTTTTGGGACTGACTCTTCAGACAGTTGAGAAATTCATTGTTTGATGGAAATTCCCCCTGACAACCAAAGGAAAAATCTATATTATATATATATATCAAGCAGATGTTCTTACATTTATAATGCTATATTGTTCTTCACAACAGTGTTTAAAATGGTAAAACACTAATGTAAATTATGTAGCACTACTGATTATTTAATTTTGTTTGAATAAAACATCACTAAAATCCTTTGTCTTTAGAGTAAACTTAAAGGGTAACAAAACTAAAAAGTGTACACTATAAGAAATGAGAAACCAGACGATTTATTTATATTATTTATATTTACATTCCCATAAAAATAAACATACCTTGTTTATCAGATTGTCTGAGAGTCTTATACTTCAGTTCTCACAAGAAGAATACAATCTAGAAAAACAATTTAGCTTTTCTCTGATGTTTTTATATATTTTTTATTTTGGACAATATTCTGAGCTGTACTTGAGGGATGTTGTGGATGGTTGTATGTTTTCCAGACATGCTAGCAATAACTATAACAGTTTACTCCTGTGTGTATATACAAAGAGTAACCCATGTGACACTATTTTGGTGTTTTTGAAGTATGTATTTCTGTATGCATGTGTGCATTAGGCATCTGGTGTACAGCCATGGTTGTTTGTTACTGTGGCTTTGATCTGAAAGTTTTTGAAGAATAAAGTGTTTAGACAATGGATTTTAGACTGAATATTTTTGGTCTGAAGATGTTCCTTTTGACAGTAGACACATTCCACTATCTAATCAAAGCATTAGTCTAATTAAATCTAAAGCTCAATTTATTTGTACCAGTTGTTGACTATTAAATGTGTTATTTATAAACGTCCTCACAACAATCACAAAATCATAGTCATAACAATAATTGTCTAGAATATAAAGTGTCATGTAACAAACTTACAATAAACATTCCATCGTATATAAAGAGTTCCTTAGAAGAGATCCTTACAAGCGCATAATATATACATAATATATACTGCTGATAATATTGTCTAAGGTGGCCCCACTAGGAGCATCTTTTCCAGTATTCTCAACACCACACCTCACACATGGTGGCCATAGCCTACTGGCTGAAAAAGGACAAAACGCTATGTTTAACATTAAACCTTGATAAAATAAGAAATGTCATATACAACAATAACGGTAATACAACAAACAAACGTGATATTTAGTGTTACTTTTAACGGGGTCAGTGAGGCTGTGGTGCCAAATACTTTCTGGCCGCTAGCAGTTAGCTCTCTTCCTTGTCCTATACCTCATGGTCGGGTGTCCCAGCTATAGTATATAAAGTATATGAACAAATGTGTCTCATTCAGACAAACTGTGTCTCATTCAAACAAACTGACTTTGTACAGTTATGGCCTCAAAGAGCAGAGAACTTTTTGTAGCTTTGTAGCTTTAAGGTGAGTCAGCGAGTATTCAGACCTTTGGGTACACTTTCACCTTCTTTGCGAAGGATACGTTACAAAACCATAAATTATGTATATTAGGCCTCTTTTTTTTGCATTTTGCCATCTATTAGTATCATCCCTGTAAAAAAAATCCTACATTTATTTTTGTTGTTAAATACATTTTTGAAGTGAGTTGGGACTTGAGTTGTACTAGTGCTACCTATGATGCAACAGCTCTCATAGTGTATCATCTTTTGCCAGTGGACAAGATGCAGGACAGGGGTGGGGGTTGGGGGGCAGGGGGCATCCTCCTCCACTTGTTCCTCCCTCCTCATGACTCTGTTTACAATAGACAACCCCGTGCCTGGAGCTGCTGGGCTCTAGAGTTTCACTAAAAGGCCCAGGGATAGACTTCTGCTGAAGTATGCCTGTATGTGATTGGGAATCTAAACTTTGCTCTTTGTTTACATCTGCTCTCCCCTGGGCATTATGGGCACTGCTGACATGCTGCTCCCATATTGGATAATGGGATGAAGTTGGACGCTGACACAATGCTGTCTTATTGGATAATGAGGGGAAGTTAGACGGTGACATGGCCCTCTCTCTTCACTCTCGTCCTCTTTCGTCTGGAGTCAATTGTGGCTTTTACCCTCTTTCCCATCCAAAGCTAAAATATCTTTTGGAGAGAGAGAGAGAGAGAGAGAGAGAGAGAGAGAGAGAGAGAGAGAGAGAGAGAGAGAGAGAGAGAGAGAGAGAGAGACAGAGAGAAAATAAGAAAGCGAAGGAAGGGGTATTGATAAAGATACGGACCAATTCTGGATCTGATCAAGCAATGACATTGCCAGAATGCCTGTACATTTTGTATCTATAATGTATGTCTCTGTGATGCTAAGAGAGCTTAAGTGCTGCACAAATCCAAATACAAACGCACAGTACCAAGAATCTTTGTGATAAAATAACCTTCAAATATATATCAAATAAACACAAAGGGATTTGTTTCCAACTTCCCCGGAGCACTATCTCCTGTACCAGGAGGAGTAGCTGATAGGAGTTTGTTGAGGTCCTTCATTGAAGGTCAGGTGGTTGGTTCCTATACACTTAGTCCTGTCCCAACAACACTGAATTCCCATCACTCCCTCCTTCATTCTTTCCCTTGAACTGTAACCTTTATTCTCCTCTCCCACTGTATCTAGCAGTTGCCTGTTAAACAGCAACGAGATGGTTCGTGAACACTGACAAGTAGGAATTTTCACTTGTCGTCTTTTGCACCAAACAACGGAAGGCGCTATAGCGGAAAACACGGAAACACCAGTTTGACGCAGAGGTAGGGACTCTAGAGGCATGACTTGGAACCGAGTCTAAAAAGTCATAATTTTACTTGACTAATAATTGTCTTATAATGACTTGAGACGTAGTGACTTTGATAAACTGAAATCTTGTAAAAGTGATGGCATTTGTCCCATTGGTGTGATGTAGGTTTGAATTATATTCATTTCTTGAAGTCTATTTTTTATCTTTATATCTGTTATATTGTATTTCTTTTGACTGAACTTGACTTGACTTTTTAGATAGCTTTTAGATAGACCAAGTATTAGGTAGGTTTGTTGCATTCCACATTTCTTTAAAGGAACCCCCCCTTAGAAAACCTGGGATGTGAGTGATGTATGTTTGATGATATATGTGTGTGTGTCCTGTGTGTGTATGTCAATGTTTAATTTTTTAAGTCCGTAATACTACTACATACACAGACACTCTCACACCCACACACAGATGCACCCACAGATACACACACACACACCATATGATATGATATGAAAAATTTAATATGGCATTAGGCCTACATTATCCTCCCTGCATGGCTTAACGATGCCATGGGGGAGGTCTATCAGTTACTGTAGGAGATGCCTTGGTCAGTGACGGCATCCCAACATCCCCTGAGGCAAACAAACTGACTCCAGTAAAACACAATGACAATTTTGTCACGCAGTCGATGGAAATAGCGCACGGAACAGTATATGACAAATAATACAGGTAAGGAAAGAAAATAACCCCACGTATTTATTGTTTTGAACTGATGATATGTTGTCTTAAACCGCAAAATCTAGCTACTTATGAGTCACGACACGGCATATACAGGTATACATTACAGGCATACAAAAAAGCCACAAGTTTTCAGTTGTGTAACAAAGCTGTACACCAGCTCACAAAGAAAGGCAACACCAACAGATGGCATTTTGTTTTCTGAACCTCTTGTTCAGGAAGGTGAATTTAATGATTGACTTTAATCCCGAAGGCAAACAAATCCTTATCCTGGCTAAACCACTATCTGCTGATAAAGGACCATTCATCATTGCCATTTTAACTTCCTCACTCAAACTCAGCAAGCTAAAGTAATGCATCATAAATTACAAAGAACTAGTCAGGCAAGCTAAGTGATAATTGTTATTTGCAAATAGAAAACAGTGCCCCCCCAGCATATTTGTGTTAATTTACTGATTCCTGAAAGAGGAATTTGTCCTGTGAACCCCTCCACGGTGGAGTTGAAGCACAAAATAACACACCTGAACCGACATCCAGGACACATAGGTGGATCATTGTTGTCACAAAGGACTTAAAGCTTGAACTTCTACATGAAGCAAGGTCTCCATAATCCCACGCCCAACATGAATCTTCTATTATCACCACCACTGGGTTATACTTTACAGAGATTACTACAGTAAAGGGAGGGAGTTGTTTATTGTATTGATTTTTTAAGGCTAAGGTATTATAGACTGATTGTGTGAAAACTTTGAGGAAATCTGTTAAAATGAGATGTGTTTTCCCCTGCATTGGAGCTCAACTGGTGTGGAGCCCCCCATCTGGAGTAAATTGTCCCGCGTGTGGATACATTTTCAACATTCTGGCATGCTGAGGTGTGTTAGTGTGTGTATTTGCATAGGTCTGTTTGCGTGTATGTCCTTGTGTAAGTGTGTGTGTGTGTGTCTTTGTCCCCCGGAGTGGATTGGTTTTCACATCTTGGCGGTGTGGTTGAGAGCAGATTCAATTTGGCACCCATTTTTAATCCCAAGGATGTGAAAGTCTCAGCAGTCTAATCATCATCTGTGGTATCAACCGTTGCCTTCTTCTGTGGCGGTCTATTTAAGCCTAGCGCACCGTTCAAGCAGAAACGACTACACATGACTACATGATCAAGAGATGTGAGGAGTGAACCGACTAGTTTTATTTTTTAACTTCAGAAATGTATTAAAGCCATTCGCTATAAATTACAACCATGTCAGGAGTGCTATCTTGTTGCATGCAGATTTGATAATGTGCACGTGTGCTTGAAGTTTCTCTTTTTCTTATCTGTTTATGTCTGGTCATGTACACTTTCAAGGATTTCCCAGCCCATACAGTATCTCCTACCAGACCAGAATGTTCCTGTGCATTAATATTATCCAACACCTCTCTCTCTTCTGGCACAGTAGGATATTAAGAAATGTATCCAGACAAACGGCCATATAACTTGTGTGTAAAATTTAGTTTAGTTAAATATGTAAACTCACCATATTTGATCCGTCATATTTTTAAGGAAGAGTGTAAAGAGGTATGCGCATGTGTTTTGCAGCAGACGCTAGATGACGCTGTTGTGTAAATGTTTGCCCAGCCGCAACTTGGCACCTTTCAGCTAGAAATGTATGATGACGGTACATCACATATTTTTCGTTTTCAACATTTGTAAAATAAACCTAGAGGTCAAAAAGAACAGGCCAGTTGTCTCAAGGGTATCAAGCTGTTATATATCCTAAATGTAGAGATTAATCCCACAATAATTTCAATTGGCTATTTATAATGTCACTTGTGGATATCGCAGGCTATAGCGTATTTGGACAGAACTTATGGCAAAGAGTAGTTTTAATAATTTAGATAAAAGTATAGTGCAGCACCTGTCCAAGCAGAATTTAGGGTTTGGATTGCCTACACGTGAGAAATATCTAGCTACTGTCCTCTATACAATCATACATTTAAAATGGTGCAATTCACTTCAGCGAAAGAATTCAATTGGTGTGCTTTATCTTAGATAAATATTTACTTCCCTTTTTTCCACCCAGAGGCAGAAACACCGAAGTCCCTATACGAGAGTGTCAACAATTAATCAGCTAATAGATAAACCAGCTAAGGCCTTGCTCATTCCCCTGAGTGAAGGTAGCTGGCAACCCGCACAACATCAAAGTTGCTATGTCATATAACAACTATGTTTTGCAAAACCAGCTATCTGAGCCAATGATAAAACGTGCCTACACATAAATGTTGCCTCAAGGGTTGCGTGACTTCTAAAGGACGCTAGTGCCCAAAGTAATAATTTTCAGGGCGCATCACTGTAAACAGCTACCAAAAAAGAGGTATGAGGGGGATCCCCGCTCGTAGAATAACGCAAGATATACTGGTTAATTCAGCAGCACATGCATGTCTAGTTTCTGGGAAAGACAAAGCTGCCCGCCTATAAGCGAACATATTTGAGTAGGCTAATAAATAGAATTGTTTTGGCGCTCAACGATGGTATTCACTGTAAGCTTAATCAGTGGAATTAAACGTTGGATAGGCTATGTAAAGATTAATCCAACCCGGATAATAGCATTTAAATTACATGTTTCATTCATAAAAAGCCACTGCAAGCCAGCTCTCGGAGTAATAACTTGCTTATTCTGTCAGCTCTCTTTTTTTTTAGGTGTTAGGGCTGTGGTGTCTTAAAGGAGTGGGCTGGTTCGACAGAGTTATTGGGCTATTTCTTTTGAGTCTTCTTACAGTGCGCAGGGAAGAAGTTTGCCTCCAATTCAGTCGAGGTCTCAATAGCAGCCTCGCGGCAGGGGAGGGACGCGCTGCCAGCATACAGGATACCCACTCATACATAGGCTACTTGAGACAAGTTAAATCCACAAGAAACTGCCAGCACACATCTCGACGCTCGTCTAATCCGATTGATACCACACCAGACCCGAAGTGAGGAAACTATTGGACACAGAAGACAACTTGATGTTTTTTAAATTCCCATTTGCGCCGTGATTCTTTTTGTTGTAAGGTACTTTTTTGTATTTTTGTGATATCTTAACAGTTTTTAAATTAAGTATCCTCCATCACCCAGCAGACGATTTGATCATTTCGTCTTTTTAAAACCTTGGAGGTAAGTCTGCCTACTTAAACGATGTGCATTTTCCATATTATCTGTCTTTCAGCTCGTGACAGAGCCTCGTGTGATTTTATGCGGAATTTTGAGATTATTAGTTTACTGAGGCAACAAATAGTTTTCCTCAACTTTTTATGGCCATCATTTTGAATCTGTCCGTGGCGCTCCTTTAGGAAAACTGGAATGAAAAAAAAAAAGAATAAGACGAATAAAGAAAACGTGAATTTGAAAACGTCTTCCAGGGAGAGAGAGGTTTTGGGGTTTACAACTCGTTAGTAACTCGAAAGTTAAAACTTTCAAACCCATTTCAGTCAACCCACTATATGCTACTCGCATGACAATTTTTATTTTGATCGTTTTGTTCTATAGGCTAGCAGCACACTGCACCGTGATGGATGTCCTGTAAAAGTGGTGAACTTTAGTTGGAGGAGTTGAAAAGGACACGCGAAAGACAGCGTCCCTAACTCCGCGAGTGTTTTGTTTTGTGCTGCGGACGGTTCCCATGCTCTCCGGGGTGATAGAGCACCGCTAAAGCCACTAGACGCGATTCATCAATATGCGTCCTCGCCCATTTCTATGGCCCCGTGTTTTTCTCTTCATCTGCCCCCTTTTGGACTAGGCTACGCTGTTATGGATCCACTGTGCAAAAACGTTACATGATCTCTGGACTGGAATGTAAATTAAATAATGTGTGTTTCATCCTTGGGTTTACGCACCTGCAGAGTGCACAAGCCATATAACGGGATAAGCAACTACGAAAATAGAACGGGATCGTTTATCCTGTATTAGGATGGCTGGATCAATTCTTGTTTATATTATCTGCAATAACAGATTAATTAGTCAAGCAAAACTAAACTCATAATGTGTAAATTTTTTTATTTTTTTCTTGTCTGTTATAGCTTACATCAAAAACAATATAGCCCTACAATTGCTGAAAAGTTTATTCTTGAGTTAGATTTCCAAACGTATACATAGGCTACTCTCAGTCAGACCCCAGTGAAACCCATGTTTTTCCCTTTCGGTCCCAGAGTAGGCTATTTAATGAGAGACAGACTGGGAATGGGAGTTTGAATAACTGTATTTAGTAGCAGGGTAAGGCCAAACTGCCTCCCGTCTACTTTCTCAGGAGAATGAATCATGGACAAAAGTCTTAAAATGGGAAGGTCTGCGTTGCATACCGTAACTAAACCGTGATTTGCATATGAAAACTCTGGCCTGAAAGCATTCCGCCAGTGTTGCTATAGCCATTTATGCGTCCAGAGCAGTGACAGGGTGCAGTGTATGTACAGTCTCCTCCATGTTGCCTTTGTCAGGACTGGATGTCAAGTCCAGAGTCATTGGTGATTAAGGACATGGCGACAAGTTCTTATTTCCTTGTTAAATTATTCATCATATCCACACCCACTCCTCCCCCCCCAGCGCATTCACTCTGCAAAGCCTCTCTTTATCCTCCCCGGGGTGGACACAAGCAGAGGCAGTGCCCTGAGACTAGCTCCTCAGTAGGGATTCTGTGCTCCCTTTGCCCGATACACAAACATAATCATGATTGACTAATTTCCCACGATACTCTTCTGTATCCCTTATCCCCGGCGATGGGCAGTGGGTGGCTGGCTTTTCCGTGAGCCCTAATCTCGCGCTCACGTTGACAGCAACGGACGGCATTATCAGTCGGCTTATTTGTAGTGCAGTGATAGAAAGCGGCCCAGCGACCTGACCCCTCTCCTCCTGAGCATTCCAGTACGCAGTGCCATAAACTCGGGCTCCGGCGATGGCCCATAAAGCAAAGAGAGGGAAAATAGGCTCTCGTTTTTCATCGCGCTATTGTGCCAACACGTCTTTGTGGTCCATTGATGTGGATTGCGCCGAAATTCAAACTGTGAATGATGTTGTGGATGGCGTGGAGACAGATCCTGAGTGATGATTTAGACTTGTACACAGTCTGGAGCGGAGGAATTTCTATGGTTTGGACAGTCCCCCTTCAAACACACACACACACACACACACACAAATACACACACACACACACACACACAGAGAAAGACACACGTGCACACATGATAGAGAAAATCTCTCTTCTTGGACTGGAGCCCTTACCACAGTCTCTACCAATTCATTAATAAGCTGTTTGGCTCTCCAAGAGCCCTAGGTTTGGCCTGCCTTTAGAATAGGTCTAGGTCCTGTGCGGTTCCATCCTTGGACCCTGGCCCCTGTATTCTCCGCTTGCTCCATCCCCCACCGCCCCTGGCCCTGAAGTGACAGCGATGATGGAGTTAGCTACTGAAGACCTACCGTAAATCTGCCTTCGGAGCCCCTGTAAGAAAACACACGGGGAGCTCCAAGGCCCTGCAAGTCCTGCCAGGCGTCTTGTTGGGTGGAATCCGAAATGTCTCTTTATTTGTGTTGAAATTAAAGTGTCTTTTATTCCCTCCCGTTCGGCTAACGAGCTCCATGTGGTGGCAGGCAGGAGACTTATCCGTCTTGACAGCGAGCTAGGAGGGAAAAGGAGACGCACCGGTTAAACAGAGTCAACGGGGGGAGAGAGAGAGAGAGAGAGAGAGAGAGAGAGAGAGGGAGGGAGAGAGAGAGAGAGAGAGAGAGAGAGCGTATAGGTCTTGGAGCTCGCTCGACAGAGCACCAAAGTCATGCACCTGCGCGTGTTAACTGCGACACTGGTGGTCTGAGAGGCCTTAGCTAGCACGCTGCTCTGTTGTAGAGCATGTGTTTATGCGGCAGTTAAATGTTCAGCAATGCCTCAGTATTTTGTATGAGTGTGTTAATAATCTATGTGTTTTCTCCTTCACATAACCTGCTGCAAATACAGTATATACCCACACACACATACACCCACGTGCACGTACACACACACACACACACACACACACACACACACACACACACACAAACAAAATGAGAGCTGATCCATTACCGCTAATCATTTCATTGTTGTGTACTATTATGTGAATTAGCTTAATAGTGAGCGCTTGATTAAGTGGATGGAAATAGCTTATGCAAATTGCTGTGAACGGCTGGTTATGTGGTTTAATCTTCAACGGGCTGACTCATGGTTTTAACCACTCGGCTGATTGGGAAGGTTGTGGCCATCTGGGAGAGTGTGAGGACACAGTGTGAACATTGAGTTTGGGCTTTGTGCGTAAAGCATTGCTTGATATTAACGGGCTTGTGTGTGACTGTGGTCCAAGTTATTATGGTACAAATAGAAGAAAATTTCATGTAATATTTCACGTAATCAATCATCATGAATTATAATCGAAAGAAATTGTAGAACCGTGATTGAGGTTTTGTAATAGACATAAATTGCCTTTACAGTAGATGAGGTGTTCTGAAAACACACATATAGATTTATACTTTTGACTTTGATCATATATAAGCAATATAATTTTGGTGGTATGGTTGTTAAACGCTTAGTCTAGACCTTGACAAGTGCTGGAAAAACATCATCACTATTTCCACTATCAGTGAAATTTGGTCTAGACTGTAGGGTTTTGCTAGTAATTCCATACTCTCCTGCGCTACCATTGAAATAGTTCACTCTCATAGTTCGTTCGTTCTCACAGTTCTATTCTGAATTCAACTGAAACGTAAATGTTGAAATCAAAAAAATCTAAAAGGGGGTGGGGGGGGGGTGGGGGGGGGGGGGGGGTGGGAAGTAAAACAAAGTTGGCACGATTGCGGGCAGATCG
>JAOEHI010020775.1:13600-27767 GCA_025447815.1 Percopsis transmontana | reverse complement strand
ACACACACACACACCCACACACACACACACACACACACACACACACACACACACACACACACACACACACACACACGATTTTTCCATTTAATGCATTCAAGGTGTGTCCAGGTATCTAACTTCACCTGAGAGGGCAAACACGACTGTAGTAAAAAGCAACCAGGCCCCTTAAACAACCACCATTGACTTGATACCTCAATACAACATCTAGAAGCAAACATGTTGAACACCAGACTTCGTTAATGGGATATTATATAAGAGTATGATTATTTTAAAATATTCCATTTTAGGCATACAAACGCCTACAACAACATGTGCTTTTTGAGCTCTTTTTATTAATTCATATGCTAAACGTCTTCAAATAAACGTGACTTTTCATAATAAAGTATTAAATAAACAGCGTTAACCACATGTCCATTGTATCAGCAGCATACAATATTTTCACTCTCACCACACGCACAGCTCTGAGACTGGAAAAAATATATTTTTCAGCAGTATGCACCTCATCTGATCTTCGAGTTTGAAGCACAACTCATCTCCCATTCCTCTATATAATAATGGCCGACAACAGTCATATATCCGTCGTAATAGCGACCTTGTGGGCTTTTCAATGTTGTCTTCAGATTGGATAGCACCTTCGTGGTGCCATCACTTTTGTTTGCCATGGCGTTTTTTCCGTTAGAGAAATGCTTTTGTGCCTCATTTGTAAATTATTTCTTGTAGAACGGTGGAAACATGGATTCATCAGACATTATCGGCACTGTACCTTATCGTCTTAAATATCACCTCATTTGACCTGACCACCGCCATTATTTAGCCTCGACCCACTGCATATGTTTTTGCCGCTGTATGCAAACCACTATTTCCAATCAAAATTAAAAACGGCTTCTACATCGTCAACAGAAAATATTTTGTAAATGTTTAATTTAGTGATTCAACTTCACAGTGGATTTTTTTATTTGACAAAACATTAAATAAAAGGCATGATTTGGTCATAGCCACCCTCCTCATAAACAAAGCAAATACAAAATGTCAACACCAGTGTCTATGTCAAGTTGACTAGTCAATTATTCATGCCCATCCCTAGCATAAATCAATTAGAATAGTTCCCGTTAATTGAAAGAGAAACCTCAAAGCACAAAAACGACACACACGAGAACATTAACCCAACCAAAATAGACAAGGCCATGCCAATTAACTGGGCCTTCTTCTTAGGTGCTTCAGGCCGACTCTCTTGGGAATGTTGTTAACCTCGAGAGACCCTTCCCCTTTTAAGGTGACCCTTCCCTTCACCAGTAGAGCACAATCAAATAGAACCCAGACCCATGACTAACAGTGGTGAGCCCTAAAAAACGAGAACTTGGTTAAGGCTACTACTACACGGCTTCACTCGGGTATTAAAGATGGCTACAACGGGAACGGTTTGTTCTCTTCTCACCATTTTCTACCCCTTTCACTCCCTCATTCCTGACAATTTGGCCTTCCTCCCACAGATAAACTCCAATGTGGTTTATCTGTAACTATGCTAGAGGGCAAATAGAAGCATCTATAGAGTGACGCAAACCTCAGACCTTAGTTATTTCAATGCACCAGTGTGTAGCTAATCGACTGAAGGCCTATATGGTGGTTGTCGTGTGGCAAAGCTATGCATGTGTGCACGACTGAGTATGCGTCATGTTCACACAAAAAATTCTGTGTGTATACTGTCACAAGTGCATGTTATACGGGAGTGCAGGTGACTTAAGGGAGGGTTCCGTACAGGGGGCCGATGAAAGTCTTGAAATGCACAGAGTATCTCTATTAAAGCTGCATAAGAGCTTTTCCATATTGGCAACATTTTTCTCCCCAAATCTAATGACTTTCAGTGGGCCTTTACAATCTTTAAAACTTCAGTGTAACTAAAGAAATGTAAAGGACACCACACACGGACACAGCCGAACTAAGTGACAGTAGTTGGCAGATATCTAAAACGTAAGTAAACTTTCTTGTGCCCATGGCAGCACACTAACAGAAGAAAAAACTGTAAGAGGCATTTAATACAGAGCTCTCAATGTCAAATTAATGGCCAAACGGGTACCTTAAACATAGCTAATTAAGTCTCCATTTCAGCTCAGTGTAGGTGGGTAGCTTAATTAAATGGCCATCTGCCAACTGCTCACTGCTGTTTAAGCTCAATTTGACTTGTTTGAATTGAACTAACAGACAACGTAAAGTAGGGGCTCAAAAATCCCCCCCCCCCTGTATGAATGTGTGTTTATGTATAACACACATTCGCCCAAAAAACGGTCCAACTCTTCCTTTCTTATTTACAGCCTTGCAAAGCAAATTCTGCGGCTGGTGTTTTAATTGTGTTTTAAATTGATGAATCCGTGTCCTAACATTGCATTGCTAGCATGCATCAGTGTCCAATGGGAATACGTACAAAAAAATAAAGTTACCAAGATTCCATATCTTGAAATATGTGTAAATATCCATATGTATGTAAATTACAGACCTTTGTTAAAGTAGAACGTTGTTCAATATGAAGTCCAGCTGTACCTGCATCAGTTCAATGCCAGTGTGTCAATGCAATCATTTTATTGTTTAATTCTTTTGTAACATCCCATGGCAATCCAGGGGTCTGGCATTGCTTTTCTTCAAAGTATCCAACCCAGAAAAGCAATGCCAGACCCCTAGATTGCCATGGAATGTTACAAAAAATGTAATAATAAAATAAATGGGTGGATGGATATCATGGCATGGATATAGCCCATCATAAAGCAATTTAGGGGCCCTGAATCCAAGCAATAAGGCCTGGCAGAGTGGCAGTTACCAGGGAAACCAGTTTTGTGGCATAGGAGGCTCTACAACATTAAGTCAATCCAAGCACTCCATCAAAGAGGCCGCACTCACACTGACCACATATGATTGCTTCTCAATGTGGACTGGCTTAAATGAAACCACCACACAACAATGGGTCTCAAACTTCTCTGCCTCCGGGGCCTCATTTGTAACTGGGCTCGGCAGGCAATTGTGTCTGTTAAACTATTGCTTGCTATCCAGAATAGACTGCAGCCCTATTGCTGGTACTTATTATGGTATGGTAATTATGACTTTATGAAGTATGTTCTAATGAGCCAAAAATGCAACACTCATGAAAACAAGCTTTAACTTCTCATCTGGGTCCAGAGTTGAAAAGGAGTGCAATGTCTTATAAATCTCCCGAAAAACACACTCAAATCTATATCTCTTTTATATCTGTTTTACCATGAACCCAAGAGAGTCCCCCATCACACCGCAAGGAAAATATTTCACGCACACACATACACCCCACCCAGCCCACTAGGGCGAGGGATAAGCCTTGTGTGCAGTGGATGCCATGGTTCTGAAATAAATCAAAAAATAGGCAGACAAGACAAACAGGCAGAACAACAGGCAGAGAGAGGGGAAAGAGAGAAATAGGGAAAAGAGGGCTGATCCCAACTGCTCCCCCCCTTAACTCAAGGGGCTCTCAGCCTCGCTGAGGGATGTTTGCTCTTGCTCTCCACCAGACAGGATATAATGCTTTCCACATGTGCAAGCAAAAATCAGGGGAACTGGAGGAGTGTGTGTGTGTGTGTGTGTGTGTGTGTGTGTGTGTGTGTGTGTGTGTGTGTGTGTGGTGAAAGGGGGGCACCACAGGTAATAAGGGAGAGAAGGACAGAAGTGGGCGATAGCTATACGTTCGTTAGCTCAAAGCATGCATTCCATAAAAAACCCTGGTTCTGGATAAGATGAAAAGGGATACTATTATAAATACCTTTATTGCCATCTTTATCAGTTAGTGTGTGTGTGTGTAAGTGTCTATAATTTGTTTTCTATACTGAGTCTTAGCAGCAACACGTCGCTGAAATAGCAGCAGAGCGAGAAACGAGAGATATCGCCCAGCGTGTTTGTTGTCGCACACAGCCAGTAAGAACTCCGAAATGTTTTCGTATTACTCAGTCTTATGCTCTGTCGCATCATGGTATGTTAGGAGTGAATGTAACAACTGCTAACCTTGACCCAGACTTCTTACAGTACAGGAAGAAGCATGCTTCCAAAAATATGGAAAGCAGACTGAAGATGACAGACAGAGAAAGAACAGAAAAATGGAAAGGAGGAGATTGAGTGTGGGAGACAAACGGAGGAGCGAGAGCAGGGAGATAAGAACAGAGGGCGGGCAGATGGAGAATAGGATTTACTGCACCTACGTCCATCATTCACAGTGCACAGATTTCAAGGCTTTCTGGCCAGAGAAGGCAGTGATATAAGGCCTAAACAGACCATTCGCTGTTATTTGTTGGTTTCAATGGGGGCCAGCGCTGAAGGAAACAACATGTTTAGCGGGCTCAAAACAGTTGCTGTGTCCCGAGTAAATATTGTCACAGCCTTGTGTCATAACCGAGCAGCTCCTTATTATAAAACTGTGTGTCACTTGTGCAGAACCTCAAAATGTAGAGACCATTGAGCAGTGCTCAAATCTTATAAAACACTGTAAGCAGCGCATTTAAAAAAATAAAATAAAAAAAAAATAAAAAAGGTAGCTCAGTGTAGATTCATACCTAAATTGAAGGATAGAAAAACAGCTCTTTTGCATACATTTTCAAGGTGGAAGTCTTTCCGTCGCCTTTCTGAAGCCTGTAGCGTCAGACACGCAGTGCATTGTGGGAGTAACAACTCATCATTAAAGTGGAGGCAGAGTGAAAACGTTCCAAATGCAGATCAAAGCCACATACCTGAGAACTTCCATTACCCTGATAACATCTAGGAGCCAGAGAGGCCATAAGATAAACCTTCACACAGTTTAGTAGAATTTTTGGAATGCATGAGACAATGATGTGCTCTTTGTACACTCACTAACAAATTTAATTAGCTAAAGAACGGTACTTGTGTGTTTGCTCACTAGTGCATAGCAATGGATCCAACCACTTGTAAACTAAGACTGTAAACCCCTGGGGGTCCCTAGGTGAGGCTAAAAAAGATTGTTTAGTTCAAGACGCCTTAATGTGTAACATATGTGGCAAAAGCCCATAAAAGCTAATGCCTGCCAAAGCACTGCTTGGAGAGCCCTGTTGGCTGTAGGCTGGTGAGCGGGCCTCAATGGTGGGTCCCCATTCAAGTCTGGCACTGAACAACAAACTTGCGCTATTTTCTTTGTTGGTGAATGCTGGACTGACAAGTCTTCCGAGGATGCACAACGAAAGACAAAAGTCACAACCACAGGGTAGAGAGCATGCTAGTAAGCATTACTAAGCGGTCCAGTGTCGAAAACCAGGTGACGGGTTTCTAACCAGGCCAGTCGCCATAACCAGGCCATCGCCCCCAAAGTCAAATTATAGCCTACATTATCAAATCCATGCAAATTGACTTGATTGGTTGTCTGGTTGAGTGCGAGCTAACTAACGTAGCATAAGCTTGTTGTGTTGCGTTGTGCGTGGACTTTGAGTTGTCAGCTTTCCCCACTGTATTTCTGGATTCAAGAAGGTATTTAGCTTAGGTTGTTATCTAGCTTTTAACAAACAAAATGGACAAAAGTAAAAGAAACACGGTAGAGGAACCTGGCGCTGACCAAATTACTTTAGCAGAGCAGTCGCTCACTGACATTCCTGCTCAGCCTGCTACTGGTAACATAGCCAGGGGACAATAGCCTATGTGTCTACTACATTGCACTGCTTGTGTTAGATTCTGTTCTTCAGTAGAGACTGATTCTCAATTTCCAGTTGCATGCTTTTATTAGCAGAGGCTTCTCCAAAGAGTATGGGTGACTTGACCTGGTGATTGTTCGCTCACTTGCTTTAAACATGGTTGGTTCTGTTGAATTCAAGCTCAGAGTCACTATCATGCGATGGTGTGTGGATGGTGTGTGTGTGTGTGTGTGTGTGTGTGTGTGTGTGTGTGTGTGTGTGTGTGTGTGTGTGTGTGTGTGTGTGTGTGAGATTGTTAAACATTCGTATAGCTGTGCGCAGCGTGCGTGATTTTTTTTCCACCACCCCCCTCTCTGGATTTCAATCCCCCCAATTCGCTTTCTGGTGGAGCCGGCTCCGAGGCTAACACACCCTTAACCCCTGCACTAAAGCAGTGCACTGCCAGCATTATCCCAACCCGCCAGTGACCCATTGGCACCAGTAGTTCTAGTAACACCACAGTGGCAAAATCCCACTGGGAGCAAAACTTCATAGTGAATCCTTTCACTGGATGAGTTAGAGAGCAAATGTGAAGGATGAGAAAAAATGCGTGAAAATAGGAGTGAGATAAAACAGTGGGGTCAGTGTTGGAAAATAGCCAAAATACAAAGGCTAAAAGATCAGAAGTTGTGTTATGAAACAGTTTTTTTTCATAGAACAGTTATTATTGTATATTATATACTGCATGTTTAAAAACATAGTGGCTCTCTGCAGGTTTCGATAAAGCAACGTCATTTGTTAAGATTGAGCGTAGGCAATGCTACAAAATAAAAAGTAAACCTATAAAAAAAAATAAAAAGGATAAAGAAATGCCTCACCACACGCCATCTTCATAAACTGTGATGAATAATGAGGAGAAATGGCTAGCAAAATGTTGACTAAAATCGTAAGTACAGAAAGACCAAAGCACCAAAGCAACAGGAGGAGAGAAACAGAGACTATAAAGAAGAAGGGAAAGAGTTGTTCCGGGGTGGTCCTCTCCATGGTGTGCTCCTCAGGTTTCTGAGCATGATGTGAGATTGTGTCCGGTAATGGTTGTAAGGCCTCTGCAAAGACAGGCCATTGTTCTCCATCATGTCCTCTCAGGGCAGTTACATGCGCTCATTAATAAAGCCATGACCCGCTCTACGGAGGAGCTTAGGAGACAATAATGCCATATGATACCAGCTTTCTTTGGCAGGCCAACCCTGGCATGACCCAATTTTGCCATGGCATTGAACACAACGAAAAAGGTTCTTTCAGTTCAAGGGTGACTCTTTATGGCAATAAACAAAGTTTTTGTATAACAACTTTTTCCATGAGACTCAAACTTACCGAAAAAAGTTCTACATGAAAATAAATAGTTTTTTTTCTGACTAACGCCAAATAACATTTAATGCTAAGCAGAAAGAAAGAAAAAAAACACTGCCTAAATTCTTTAGATATGCATAAAGTATGACTATGTACACAAACTGCAAATAACCATTTTAACAATATATCAAAATATAAAAAGGAAAATAATGTTCCTGTCCAAAACATAAATAAATAAAATAAAGCTAGCCCAAGGAGCCTAGAGAATATGTTACATATGAGCATTAATCTATGACATGGAGTGATTAAACTGCCCCTAGATTTGTGTTAACTACACAGGGTGCAAAGGGAGAGGAACAGGGGTCTGTAGGGAGGAAGGAAAGCCGCCACTAGTGTCTGGGTACATTCAGGAAGTGTGCTGCACACACATACACGTACGTTATTCCTTGAAGACCCTGGAGACAGCACCTACCTACATTTGCCGCCATTCCAGGCACTGCTCTGCGACTATAACACACACACACACACACACACACACACACACACACACACACACACAGTCTAATGAATTAAGGTTTCAGAAAAGGTTTACGATTAGCCGACCTCGCTTGTGGCAGGAAACCACAATGCCAAAGTACACACATAAAATACACACACTAAAAAACACATGGCCATTTCACTGGGCTATCATCGCACATGCGTAGGAAAAGGAAAAAGTGTACCTTCCATTCCTTTAAAATTGTACGGAAAATTACATGCATACATTTACAATTTATATCTATACCCAGAAGTCAGCTGAATCACACAGGAGACAAACTAGGGCGGAAGGAAGGAAGGAAAGATGGATCTACCAATGGACAGACGTGCGGAAGGGAGGAAGGAAAACACAGTCTAGAAGCACCTGCAAAAGGTGAAACGTGTTTAACATTCGGGTAATAAACTTGCATGGCTGGCTGTTTTTCCAGCTGTTTCAATGATGATCTATTATGAGTTAGTTCTGAGGCTTGACTGAGAGAAAAGCACCACAGGTAATTAATTGATGGAAACAAAGCAGTGGAAGAAGAAACAAACCTGTGCAGCCGTTAGTTTTTGCCCAGGTGTGGCGCAGGTAGCATTATGGCAAGCCCATGCCAAATCTGTGTTTTCCAAAAAGCTAGCAAACCACACTTGCAGTGTGGATAAAAAGATAGTCAGTCAGCTCAACACAGGTGAACGCTTTCAGGGAATAGCACTGGCACTAACAAAATAGTTTAAACAGGTACTCCACCACCTTAAGTTCACAAGATCAAGTTCTCCGCCTGGAATATTGGGACATGGGAATGGATTAGATGAAAACACAGGTCTTTATTTATGACCAGAGAAATGCAAATTTCTATATTTCGGTGTTGTGTGTGTGTGTGTGTGTGGGGGGGGTATTCCCAAGTTTCTGTTATGCAAATGAGGAGCGGTGAAACAGCCAGAGACGTATGACAGCTCCTCTCATGAAGGGAACCCGCCATATGTCCCCCTGCTGCTACAGCGGTCAACAGAAACGCCTCATTATAACGCAAAACCCACACACATTCACATTCAAGTGCCACACATCTTCATGTGAATGGATGACAAGAACGCACAGGAACAGGGCGTTCAGGGCTCGGCGGGGATACCACAGACCTCAGTAACAGACTAGTCTCAGTAAGAGACCAAGTCTGTGGAGTGCCTTTCATGTATGCAGGATTAACTTTTCCAGAAAAAATATAATAAAATAGTTAGCAGGACTGGCTTGTCTCACCGACACCCACCCCCAAGACAGGCTTCAGAGTTAAAAATAGGCCATGTTTATTCTGCGGTTATGTTGTCGCCATTTATATTAAAAGTATTGCCCTTGGGTGAGAGATTTGTAATGTGAGCCATTTCAGTTAACTACCTGGGATTTTTTCCAGTTTATGCTGAAAACCTCCTCATATTTTGGTATGCGATCAAAATATACGAGATGCGAAATGCTTTTTGTTCAAATTTGTTAAGCGTAATAGCTCTGCTATTATGTAAGCCGGCATGGAGCTTCAACATTAGTAAATATATCACTATCATATTATGTGAAACCTAAACTGGACGGTTCTGTGAAATTCACAGCAACAGGCTGCATGTGTGGAAGGGGTTTGTCTACCCAAAAGCAGCCAAGACATGCCAGCAGGAACCCAAGATGGCTAGCAGGGCTTTTCAGAAAAAGAGCAACACTGACCTAGGACCAGCCAGCAAAAAAACTGGAAAAATACTAGGTCTTTTAGAGAAAATAAAGAGCAAAAGCAGTTATTACATTCAGAACAGTGGATACAAATGGGGCATATCGGCTTGAGACATTGGCTGTTTCACCTAGATAGCCACCACAGGTTCCAGTGCGGACAAAGACGGGTCCATCAGAATAACCCACCCACCTGTAAATTCTTGCTCTAGGCACTCAAACAATTCAACTACCAAAAAAAAGAAATGTGGGCCATACTGACTTCAACGAATAAACAAAAACCACAGGATACAAGTGGCAAGACACCATAACATCAGATAAAAATGTTTTCCTTCCAACATGATATCACAGCACGCATGTTTGATCAATCAGCAAGTTTGCTGGAAAGGAAGTAGCATCAATTTAAAGAAAACACCAGAGATCTTAGACAGAGGATATTTTCTACATTAGAGGCAAGGCAACTGAGTTTTATTCCAGTTGAAGGCAGGGCATTGTTGACATCCCAGTATGAGTAATTGCCCACTGTAACGTTAAACACCTGTGCCTGCTTGGCTCTCCTAATGCCTGTCTTCCGTTACTGGCGAGTCACCGCTGATTAAATAGGGTGGATGTTTAGAAGACACAGAACGCACCTCCAAGACATTGACACAGTAAAAACAGCTGCTGCCACTAGGGATGTTAACTGTTAACCGACAAAAATCATTTTTGACCAAATAATACTATCAGTTAAACGGTTAAAGAAATATATATATAGGCTCTATTGGCTATATATTTGTAAAAAGTAATTTAAAAAAGTTTGCTGCATGGTAGAAGAAACAATGCCGGTGGTTTTAACTGACTCCTCCACTCCTGAATTACAAATCCGGCACTAATCCCTTGCGGCGCTTGATAGTGACGAGCTTGGTGTTCCTCGTCACAAAGCGGTCGATTGCACCACTAGGTTTTAAGTAGGGCTGTGCTAAAATATCGATACAGCGATATATCGGCATATTTATTTTCGCGATATACTAAATCGATTTCCAGATCAAAAATCGATTCTTAAAAAAAAAAAAAAAGAAGATAGGAAGATTCTCGTTTTAAACGGTGTGTGAACTACAACTACTAGATGTCGCAGTACGGCTAGTTGCCTAGAACTGATGGCCCCCCATTTCTGGTAGAATGAAATTTGGATGCAACATGACAGACGCAAAGCCCTTTACGGTGTCATAAAATAATTCGAACAATAAACCTTTTTTACATTAAACAAACTGCCTTAGCTATTTCACCCACAGCCCCCCGTGCACTACAAATTTACGACCACTTCCGCACCCACTGTACCAGCAGACAAGATGGATATTTTTCCACCCGTTTGTGCTGTTCAGCAGTTCACCTGTGGGAATCCAACCTGATGCAGGACTCTGCTGTGCGGGAGTATTTCGACCCGAAAGAACAACAAGGTTATTTATAAGTAGGGATGTGCGCGGTTAGTAGACTAGACGATTAAACGTTAAACGTAAGTGTCTTATTATTTTATGAATGTACACATTTTAATTAAATATTAACCAGGTTTCCGCATCAATGAGAGGTGCAGCTGCTTCTGTTATAGCTATCTTTTGTATGAGCACTTCCATTTAAACGTCAAGGAAATTAGTTGTTAGGAACATCCCCATTTGTAAAATATGCAACACATGGTTCTACACAGAGCACTCAGCGAGGATTCAAAGTGTGTTTTCATTTAGTTAATCTGTAGTGTTTTTGTAGAAAGTTTGCAGGCTACTATTTAGAATGGACACACTCGTACATTGTAAATAGTACATTTTAATGTTGTCAGTTAATGGATAATGATCGGTTAATGAGCGTCGGTTAACGGTCAATATATGTGGCTAGAAGGGAGTGTTGTCAACATGTGATAGTATGTATTAAAAAAAAAAAAAAAACTAAAAGCATGTTTATATGGGTGTGAGACAGTTTTCTTATTTGTCTCATGAGAAATTACCTAAAAGCTGCTGTACACTGTAGATTTTTTGCTAGCCTGTTATGAATACGGTACATAATTATTCAATAATAATCAATAACTCATCCCCAAGGATGCATATTTTGCAATGGAAATACATTGTAAAAGTTTATATTTGCATGATAACCCCCCATATATTGAGTTCAGTTCGGTGCTCTGTTTGTTCTAACTCCCTAAATCCCTGGAAATATACCTACTGTTATGCAAGTAGTGTTTCTGCCGTGAAATTGAAATTACAAGTGGAGCTGAGATGCATCTGTGCCCAAGTGCTGCCGAGCACAGCAAATTTAGGAGATTGCGCAGGCAGGTTACAATGCATCTACATGCAAAAGAAACAAGCCTAGACTGGCATTGCTTCAGGGAGGGTAAAGGACATAGAAAACTCCACGCTTACATGCCCATTATAGACAGCGTGTACCCAAGGTAACCATCCCAACTCCCTCCTAATTAGCAAGCTCTGGAATTTTTTTCAGCTAGCAAATCTCCTGGACACACTTTCATCTTCCAAAACAACCTTGTGCTACAGGGGTGAGGGGTCAGAAGCAGTGAACCAGTGGAAGGCAAAAAGACAGTGGGTTTCACATCGCACAATACCCCGGATGCAATTAAACAAAAAGATAGGAACGGGAGGCGGAGTACACAAGGAAGTAGAGAGGTGAGGATGTTGAGATAATGGGTATTTTTGTCAGATACCATCTAGTTGCCATTCTGGGAGATGTGAGGAGAGTTGCAGGGAAACAGCAATAGAAGCCGAGGGAATGGTGTTCTACACAAACATTTACAGTAACTATCTTTCCTTGACCTTTTCAGGTGGTTTATGAGAGGCTGGGTGTTACATATAATGTAGGCTACACATGTATAATAGCCACTGCAAAAAATTGCTAAAAGTAAGCAAGTAATTCTTAATCTAAGCAATTTTACATTTAAAAGAAGTGAATCCGGCCGTTTTAAATCAAGTTATACAGTCAATTAATATTAACCAAGGGCAGATTTGAAGACTTAATTATAGAGTACAGTTAAGATTTACATTTTTGCTGTATAGGTTAACCTGTGATGTTCTGACCTAGGTCAGAAAAATGACTCCTGCTTCTGTTGTCTGGTGCTCATGTTGACGAAATTTACGGAACTAGGCTAATCTGTACAGTATATGAAATGGGTTTTAGGGAGACAAACGCATTGGAAAATTCTCTTATCGCTTTAAAGTTTTGTGCGTAAACTATAAACAGAACCATTAAACTGAACTATTTGCATTGCAAACAAAAGTTTATTTCCGTAAAAGAGCTTGTTAAATGAAGGTCAGTTGTGAATAATCTGCACAGAGATAATCATACAATACAAGTATTTACTTTACTAAGAAGAACACAATTATACAATTCTCAGGCAACCCAATACTAACAGCAAAGAAACTTTAAAAAAAAAGCTGTTTTTTAAATAAAATAAAACTTTTCTAGGCATTCTAGACCAACCGCCATGAGAAACAAGTTTAATCAATCGTTTAACCCCTGACATCTGTCTGCACGGACGGAAAAATAAATACAAATAAAAATGAAAAAAAAAAAGACAGCTAAATCTGAGCCACAACACTTATTAAACTAACTAAGGACAGGTTAACAATGGTGGTAGAAGGAAGATCTCATTGCTCTAACACAGTGCCTTGCAACAGCCCAGTCACAGCCTTGCCCTAAGGACTGTCAACAGACTTATTAAGGATCCGGTCAGCGATACTCAATGCTGAAATCAGCCCGTTGGTGACATTTTAGCAGGTAATCTTCCTTCGACAACAACCCAGAGTGTTGCTGACACATTTTCCTGTCACATTCCAAAAAAAATAAAAAAATAAAAAAATAAACCTAACTGTGCACATTCAAAAACGTCGAGTTTCACTTGGGGAAAGGAAATCTGCCGGGTCATTTGAGAGACGGAAATTTAAACCCTAGAGACGTGATTTTTTTTTTATTTCCACAATTCCAGTTTACAGATGGCTGCAAGGAGAGAACTTAGACTAACTGAGCTGACCTTCACGACCCCTGAGTGTGAGAAGAGGCGTGGCCTCATAAAGGCAAGTCATTTAATCCCCCCTAACATCAGAGAGCTCCATGCAAACTGGCATGACAGGGGCCCCACACACACACATACACACACTTCATCCCCACCCCCAGTGCCTAATTCAACAGGTTCCCTGGCACGCACAGCCTTGCGCCCTGGGGGAAGAAGCCTGGCTTACTGCTACATATTCACAGTCATATCCTCACCCCAAAGTAAAGCAGCTATCCAAATAAAACTAAAACCTGCACCCTGAGGAGAAAAACTGGGGATGAAAAAAATTAAATAAAAATCACTAGCAGAAAAAGTTCTAAACCAGTTCAGGAAGAACAGCAGTTCTCGGCCACTGAGCGTTTTTAGGTCTTCTGAGAGTCTATACATGCAAGACAGAGCCTAGCAGAGACGTGTAAACACAGAGGGAGAGAGAGAGAAAGAGGAAGAGTTATAAAAGAGGGGGAAAACATTCTGATCTCTGCGCCGTAGTAGAAGCTCCAACTGTCTCCTCATCGGGAATGCAAAGCCTTCACTAAAAGCCTGTGTGTGTTTGAGAGAGGGGCATGGGGGTGCTTGCAATGGTGTGTCTGGGGCTGTCCCCTTGCTCCCCTTATTCTCCCCCAAAGGCTCTTACGGCCCACCCTTCCATTCACACCCCTCCTTTCTTCCCTCCCTCTCTTTTTCAGGGCGAGTTCATTTCGAATCTTGCCCATTGTGGCGAGTGAAGGGGTTGCCTCGCTAAAGGGGTGGTTGATGAGAACCCTGATGGGAACCATTCTGCCAGGTCAGCCGTGTGTTGGAGCTATCTGAATAACCCTCGCAGGAATCTGGGAAAAAAGAAATATTCAAAACAAAGAGTATGGGGGGGGGGGGGGGATAATAACACAAAGAGGGCCATTTAAAAACCCCCACAATTTGTGGGTTACAAAAAATTTCGCCTGT
>JAOEHI010020775.1:0-13590 GCA_025447815.1 Percopsis transmontana | reverse complement strand
GTTGTGTGTTCGCTGTAAACCCCCCCCCAACCTCCACCAAAACAAAAAAAAAAAACACTCAACCCCGGGGGGGGGGGGGGGGGGGGCCCCTACAAACACACATAGAGGTCCTTTTCTCT
This sequence comes from Percopsis transmontana, assembly GCA_025447815.1. Taxonomy (NCBI): domain Eukaryota; kingdom Metazoa; phylum Chordata; class Actinopteri; order Percopsiformes; family Percopsidae; genus Percopsis; species Percopsis transmontana. The sequence goes on along the minus strand of JAOEHI010020775.1, from coordinate 13,471 downwards.
CCCGCCTCATTGTGTGTGTTCCTAATCAGTTCGCCTGAGACGAGGGGAAAAATAATGAAATATTGAGTGAAAGGAGGTAAAAGAGAGCCAGAGAGAGACAATAGTGGTATTAAATAAAAAAAGAAAAAAAAAAAAAAAAAAAAAGAATGTGAATAAGTGAAAGTGAGCTGATTAAGAACGGCCAGCAAATTACCTTTCCTTTTTCTTTTTTGTAATAAGCTGAGTATCTCAGATAGAAGACTGATGCCACTTCCACACTAGCACGGGTACATTTTTACACGGGTAAAACTGTTTTTGACCATTAGGCCACACTACCACCTCCGATTAAAAAAGTATGAGCGTCCATAATGAAACTCCAGGAGTAACATAATGTTACTCCAGGGGAAAACGCATATGTCATTGACCTGTGCATGCTCAGGTTGTTAAACAATTACAATTAGGTCATTAGAAGACGCTTTTATCCATAGTGAGTTACAATTACATGCTGCTATTACATGGAGCAGATAGGAGTTAGGCAAATTGCTCAAGGGTGCTTACAGGTAGGCCACATCTTGGGCTCGAACCCACAACCTTGACCATACGACCAAACTCCCTCCGTTTCATGCAATTTTTCGGACCTTTGGCTAGATAAACATTGAAGCAGATACAGATAAAGAATGAAAGAGAGTTCTTGAAAAATTGCCCATATTCCACACTGACTACATTTTGCTTTTGGCCGCCGAAGAGATATTCGTCCCAAATTCTCAAATAGAGCTAGACATGGTACAACTGAGAGGGTGTGCGCTTGAAAGCACAGGCTTCTGTTAAAAACGATGAAAACCATTTTTTTTTAAGTCTAAACGGTAACAGCTCTTTTGCAGTGGAGCAATGTGGGGAAAAGGGTGAAAACGCCAGTCAGATAAACGATCCAGTCTGCCCCGATAGATTTAAAGCCAACAGCTGGTGGAGATGGGAAGAACATCAGCTTCTAGCTTGGACACCACAGGAGAGCCAAGCAACGTTCTGCTAGAACGTAGTCACACTGGCAGAAATCATAGGTTTAATAGAGATGAATGTTGAAAGTTTTAATTATGTTTTACAATGTGACTTTTGTTTTACAATGTGAGCCTCACAGCCCTGGCACCCGAAGACCCAATGTACATTTTAAAAACATGCGATTGACAAGGGATTTCTGGATTTAAGTGCGTGTCTGTGTGTGTCTGTGTGTGTGTCTTTGGAGGGTTTTGGAGACCCTGGGGTTGAGGGGGGAAATCAGATTGACAAGATGCCCGAGTAATTCCGTACCTGGATCGAGGCCAAAACACACACAAGCAGCCCCCACATCGAATCAAAAAGTGGCCCTCCGGTCGACTCTCCCTTGCATTGTGACTGCTAGATAGAGGCGAACAGAAACGGCAGTGCTGTGTAGTTTCCATGGCTTTCAGACAAGCCTGGCATTTTAAAGATTGATATGAAAACCATCCCCCCAGTGCACATGGCGCTGGTGCACCTTTTGCAGCTGCTAGTGGAAAACCTCGCGTTTTGAGAAAGTAAAACATGAAAGGGTGCAGAACTTCCCCTCGGGGATAAACAAAGTGCTATCTTATCTGTTAAAAAGTGTTGTTTTCAATTAGAAGCAACACCATTTTGGATAAATTAAAGAATGTAAAGTAGGTCATCTATCTATTAGTGTTGAAGCACATCAGTAGTAGCAGTAGAAACAGGCACAACTATGGCATCGAGATTATAATTGTCCATAAAACCAGAATATATAGAGAAAGAGAACTCAGAAAATCTGCAATAAGAATCTGGAAAGGAGCAACATTTCAGGTGGAAAGAGAACAGAGAAGCAGAGCTTTCAGTAGAGCCACAGAAGGCTCGTAAACCGCTGAGGCCCACCAAGATTTATGGTCGGACAAGCGGAGAAGAGCGCTGCAATCTCAACACAATGCATGACTGGCTAATGCGAAGCACCTGTGGTTGCGACAACCTCTCGTACAACTGGGGAGAGAACGACGGCGAGATTAACGGGATCAAGGTCAAATGCAGCCCTCTAGTTTTCGTCAAAAAAACGATTTTATGCCTGCATGTGCGACCAGTGACACGCCAAATTAATTTTGGTTTGTTCCCCTGTCCTCTACACATTCTTTTAGCACTCGACTTTTACCGTTGGCATTAGCTCATCTTATCAGCAAGCACTGCGCCGAGTTGCCTGAAGCACTTCACAAATTATTAATAGAAGGCTATATGGATCCAGTATTTCCCATTAATTACCCATAATGAACCGAAAAATATTTTTACACTTCTAAATCGCTTTTGCAGCTTTTTCTCCGTCTTGCTTTGCACACTGCCCGTGGATTGCCAGTGGATTTTACCCACCCCGCCCCACACTCACTATGTAATTTGCTCATGATATACATTGCACTGCACTGATCGTGCAGTATTAAAGGGCCGTTGAGATTACCATTTGTGAACTGGGTTAAACTCTCATTTACCATGCTTTGTGGGAGACTTTTTTTGCCGTAAATTGTTTACAAGAGCACAACATTTTTTAAGAGACCACAAAGTTCTTCATAGATCTAGCCTCTTAATCTTGCTCTCAAAGTGCACCAGATTGATGCATTTAACTTTAAAATGAAGAGACACCCCAAGAAAGAAAAAGATAACTAGAGAAATAGGCAGCAAATCAAAATACAGGTTTTTTTTCTTAATAGGTGGCTGTGGACACAAAGCCCAGGCTAATCATGGCTGTTTGAATGTACAGCCTTGGAGACGAGGCACAGAAACGAGCAATTAAGCTTTGAAGCTGTGCTGCAGAGAACCAAGAAGGAATTCAGATGTCTTTCTGGATAACCACAAGATCACTCCCCTCACCCATCTCCCTGCAATCTCCCTGCTTTAGAGAAATAGTTTGCAAACTTTCTAACTAGTGACCTCCAAAAAGAAGTTGCCGATTATAGCTTTGGCTATAAACAACTTACTACACAAATGTACTCTGGGCAAGACAACAACAACAAAAAAATTCACAAACAGAAAAAGAAAATTGTTTTAATAAATACAAAAAAAATTAAATACAAAAAACTTTCACTGCATACAAAGAAGCATAGGAAGAAAAAAAGAGAACTGAGTGTAATGTAAAAAAGGAGAAAGGAGGTACAAAGCCAGGATGGCTATTGAAAGTGGGAGAGCAGTACAGCTAGGGTAAAGACAGAAACAGATAGAAATAGACACCAGACAGACATGTAGAACAGGCTTAACCAAACATGTGTCGTCCGAGTACAAGAAAATAATGGAGCAAAGATGGATGGGGGGCTCTCCGATACCCTCTCATTGAATGTTACTCTTGGACCAAACCCAACCCAGAAAATCACAGCCTAATGATGGGGCCAGGGCTACCTCAATTTTCTCTTTTCCTGTGCAGCCTTCCTTGCCTCAAATTACTATCAATATTCAATTAGGGAGCCTTGAATACTTGACAAGACGGCCTGAAAACAAACCGCACATCCCCCCCGAATATCCCACCTCCACCTCTAACCAGGAACCACTTTCGGTCCAATGAGAAAGGATTGAAGTCCTTAAACCAACCTAGTTACATTTCCTTTGTAAATAATCAGCCAGTGAGGGACAAAATATGCCTTCATGGCATAGAACATGGGTCATAGCAGCTTGGACTTGTTCACAAAGTGATGTGTAATCTCTTTTGTCTTCCAAGACAACTAGCATGTCCTTGAAATGCCTGGGTTACACCAGGTACTAGCCAATATTCCTAAAACTGTAAATTAAAGCCGAAATAAGGGACAGGACCATTATATTTTATTGGTATAGGGTCCCACAAAATGTATGCAGAAGATCAGCTTAGCAGACATGTCAGAAGTAGTAAGAAAGAATAGGAGTGAATGGAGAATGAATCCAACTGCGAGTTGTCAGTCTAGCACCTTCCATGGGTTAATTTATGCTTCACATCAGTTTGAGGACTTAATATTACCAAAGGGGTAGGAAAGCTACACAGTTGAGTGTTTAACAAAAGTTTAATTCCACATTAAGGCCTTCCAACACATCGTGACAAATATTAATGTGGTCCATTTAATAAAATGTAAAGTCAACCAACCCTTTCGGATGATACGTTTGTCAAAAGCCTCTTGTGATGCCAAGGGGTGTACTTTCAATTTTCAAGAACTTAAATTCCGCAAAGCTTATTTAACAAAAAACAATGACAACTGTCTTGATAGCGTGATGGATCGACTTAAAAAGAGCCTTGTCGGTACACCTACGCTTTGCTGGATAATTGAGTAACTCAATGACAGATTGTACATATTTGACCCTTTGACTCAAAGGCACTGACAGGGCCAGCCTCAAATTACAGATCCAGCAGAGAATGAAGGGCGGGGTGGATAGAGGTAAAATTACGTTGGAAATGCCCATGCTAAAAAGGTTTGCTTAATAATGAAAGCACGGCTGATAGCCTACCTGAGATGTACAGTGTCTAATTTTAGAGAGGTGATCAGAAATAATCACAAAAAATATCTGGTAATTAAAAAAAAACTACAAGGGTTTATCCACTATTTAAGTGTCATAGTTTTGTGTAGGGATGTCCCGATCAACTTTTTTTGGTATCACAATCCGATACATTAATGAATATATGTTGGTATATTAATTAACAATATTAACTTTTATTTTGAATTAAAAACTCTAGATACGCTACTTCCTGTTTAGAGTGTGAGTAGCAGTAATGTGTCCAGACGGTCAAGAAGGATATGCGTAAGGGTTTATTATCTTGTGTTTTCATCATGCTCTTTTGCTACTAGTTCAACACTTCTGTGTCACGTTATTAAAGCTTCCACTACAAACTCATAGGTGATCGCAGACCTTGTTATAAAGTTCTGGTATAGCCGTATCTGAAATGTAGTGTCATTACTCGGGAGGGTAGGACGTACAGTGGCTCTATAAGCCGGCAAAAGCCTTCATTCTTTATAACCGAAAGTGGCTGGTCATCCAAAGAGATCAATTCAATTATTTTCTCTTTTATTTTCCTAGTCTCAACTAAATTTGTCTCGTCTTTTCAAGGTACTCGCCGGTGCGTTGGTGCTTTCTTTGTCTGATTAAGCTTTGCTTTGCTTTGCTTTGCTTTGCTTTGCTTTGCAGGTAGCTGTTGGGCTGCTTTGAGTTTCCAATCTAAAGAATTTCCACACGGCTGACATGGATAGTTTCAAGCTATGCTACTCAGGCCTACTGTAGCGTGTGACAGAAAGTTACAATTTGGGCAAATGACAAATGGGATAAACACGAAAATACTGTAGATCGGGCCCTGTATTGGGCCATGTTTGCCGATCCCAATCAGTTAAAAAATGCCTGGATCGGCTCCGATACCAATGTTTGATATCGATCAGGACATCTCTAGTTTTGTATAATGTGTGTACTGTCCAAAACACCAGAAAATGAGTATATGTACAACAATTTTATAATAAATGATAAATGCTTACACCTGGTCAGACTCCCAATTAAATCTGGCAGGTTGATTTATGGCGTAAAACGAAAATGTTTATATTACTTCATCGCTACACATTTTGGAAAATAGCTCATGGTTTGAACTCCCATTACTATTCCCTGCATCACACACTCCTCACTCCTCATGGGTGAATCCAAGCTCTTTGTGACAAGAGGCAACAGGGCTTTACTCTGGGAAACACTAGCGCTTCCACTGCGCTATTCCAACTGTCCTCATAGTGTCTTTAAATGGGGAGATATACTGCTTTTAAAAGTGAAAACATTAATTTGTATGAATGAAAATGTAAAAACTGTTGCCCGTTGCTCTGATGACAAAAAAGGGGGGCAGAGATATACTGATAGAGCGTGAGACTAGGCTCCGCAGTCTCACATTTACACACCAGCAGAATCAGATGGAGAGTGGAGTCACATCTGAAACAGTGCAGGTGTCAACACGGACGGCAAAGCTGACATATATCCACAGTTATTTTCACAGGCAGATGGACTGTTTTCACTGGACGCACATCCATCCAAGCATTTGGAGGAAAAAAATAAATAAAAGTAGTTTGACGCCACGCAGGGTACTGCTTCAATCAAATTCCAATTAGCTTCACACAAAGTCAGATTTTCACAGCTTGCACTGTCAACAGCATGGCGAGGCGACCTAAAAATGCTACTTATCCCTTTTAGATGAAAATTAAGCTGAAGGCATATTTGTCAAAGATCCACGGGCAAGGACATACTGGAGGCTTGAAACGTCAACAATAAAAAGAAGAAAGATTGGAGCCCGTTAATTAGAACTAATCATATCTCAGCAACAGCTCTGAGAAAAGAGACAAGGAGGAGAGGTTCTCAAGGACACAGAAAGAACCGGAATGAGAAAGAGGGCTCCATATTTTTAAGGGGGTGTATGTATGAGTTGCAGTTAACGAATGGAAAGGGACGACGAATGGAAAGGGACGACGAACAAAAACATCGACAGAAAGAGACGTCTATAGCCTCAGAGAGACAGTGACCAGTGACAAAGGCGGATCTGGGAGGATCAGAGGCAGCCCTCAGAAGCCGTCTCCCAGAGCCAGGATGAAGGCAGCTCAGTATGGAAGGAGAAGAAGATGAAACGCCATTTGGGGCCGGGCCCCCCCGCCGCCTCGTCTCTGTGTTAGGCCCTCTGAGCCCCTGCCTCTAAAGTGCTAAAGCCCCCCCTTACACCCCACATCACACCAGCATGGCACCCTGCACTGCCTGCCATTTGGTGACTCAGTGCTTGGTAGTAACACAATGTAGTATGTGTGTATGCTCTAAAATGAGCACATACAGTGCATAAATACATTTGATCAATGTATTAATGTATTAATGTATTAAAAACACAGGGATGCAATTAGGACAATAAAAAAAGGTGGAAATAAATAAAATCAAATAACCAGAAAAGAGGATTCAAGAAATGGGCCTTCAAAAACTCTGGAATAATAAAATCCTAAATCCTTTTAAAAATTCCAACAGCTCATTAACCTCCTATTGGTGAATAACAACAGCAATAATCATAAAAACATTGCTATGAATACAGTCAAATGTACTGATATTTGGTGCTTTGTTGCCCTTCAAGAAAGCCAGGATTTTGTGGCCAAAGACCTAATTTGTACTAGTATTTAATAGGAAATGCTTAGGCCTAGAGGCTACACTCCTGTTTGTTATTGTAATTTGAGCTAGGGTGTTTAGGTGGCAAGCACTAGAATTGCTGTGTAATGTTCAAGGAACATTAGCAACTCACATGAACATCATAAAGCATCTTTATGTGAGTAAATATAACAGTCTAAAAGAGATCACGTTAAAAATCCACTAACACACAATCACATCCTATGGACATAGTTCAAACACCAATGCTCCAATTAAAGGAGTGCTTCCAACTTCAAGGTGCGGGTCGGTTTGAATGTGCCTGTATGTGTGTGCGTGCTTCAACACTGTCAATATCCGCATAGACATCCGAGAGCGCACCTATAGAAAAGCCACATTTAATGTAACATTGTTACATCATCCTGGCCAATATATCGACCACTCACGTGTTATAACTTTTACAATGACTGTATAAAAGGTTTTTGTTTTTGATCTAGGTCAGACGAAAGAAACGAAACCAAAGCATACACTGCTTCTAGTCTGACGTTATATATGACATTATGAACCATGCAACTTTGGTGAAAACATTTCTGCCATTTACCTGCATAGTAAAGACTCCCAGCTCCTGTGAAGACAGCCTTTTCATTTGGTCGGCTAAAACTTCTGCTTCTTCCAGAATCGAAAACTCCGTCTCGGCTTCACAATATCCAAAACACAGAAAAGCACAGATCGCGACGAAGCTCCACAAAACAACCATGAAGTCGCAGTGTTTATTCCGATTCGTGGTGCGCGTACGGAGCGTTAAAACCCAGGACGTTTCCCCTACCCGCCTCGCCATGATGGCTCGGGGAAGGCTGCTTTAGATGCAAGTCCTAACTGGGAATTCGCACTTTTGCAAAGACGACGGGGGAAAACTTCAAGGAACAATACTTTTCAACTTTACCACATCCGTCTCGTATTTTTCTAGAAAATTTCATCGGTCTTGGTCCACTCCTTCAATGCATCTTCATGAATATCCTTAAAAAAAGAGAAATCCAGTGGTAACAGAAGGAAAACGATTATTTTATCGGCAAACGTCCTTGATCATTCGCTCCAACTCCTGGTAAGTAGTGTGTGAGCCGGAGCAGCACAATGGGGGTGAAAGTAAGAGGCGTGGAAACAGTGACGTCCTGGAGCCAGGAATTTAAACGGATCGGGGTTTCACGACAGTGTTGTCCAAAGACCGAGTGTATACCCCGAGATAGGTCGACCTAAACCAAACTTAAATCCTCAAGCTGGGACTTCCGTGAAACCCAATGGGTTGCCAAACAGTGTTTGAGGGCCCATTGGGTTAGCTCCGGTTAATCAATAGTAACAACAAGAGAATCACGTGTTATTTGTTGTTTGGTTAATATATACTATGGTTTTACGGAGGTATAACTTCATCTACCTTCGGGACATCTGCAGTCCATCCACGTTTTATCACATTTCTTGGGGGCACAGAAATTGACTATAGAATATGTAATGAATATCAATCACATTAGCATAAAATAACCCCCAGGCTATCGTGGGTGGAGCCCACGGGCTCCATTCCTGAAAGGATCCAGTCTCGTTTTTAGCACAGTCTCAGTGCCAGGCTGAGAAAGTACTTGTAATAAATTCGCAATTCATAAATGCATTGGATTACAGAATTATAAAAATGACAAACATGAGATAGCCTGGGGGTTACTTTATGCTAATGTGATTAATATTCATTAGATATACTATTCTATTCTATTCTATTCTATAGTCATAGTGTGATAAAACGTGAATTAATTGCAGATGTACCGAAGGTGGAAGAAGTTATACCAACATATTACCATAGTTATACAATATTAACCAAACTAAAGACAAACATGCTCTTTTTTAGGAATCAATCAATGTTATTGGTACAATAGCTCTGCCACCTATATACAGTAGGAGCCATCCCCCACCAACCTCCCTCTCTCTCTCTGAGAGCCTGTCCATAGACACTGTCTATGGTTTGTTGTTTACATTTTGGACACAGGACAAGGCACTGGAACAATAATTCAATTTATTGAAAATATCAAAATAAGATTAAGATAAGATAAGCAAAAAATAGTAACCAATCACAATATTTTATTAAACTGTTTTTTAAAGATCCCACACACTTTCAGTTACTACATTTTAATTTAACTTGTTATTCTCTTTGGGGGAAAAAATAAATTTAAATAGGTTCTATTAATAAGGTGCAAGTGTCATTGGTGAAGTTGGTGAAGAGGTTTGGCACTGACCGTGTGTTGTTGTGACTGAATGCCCTCTGCTTCTGAATGCAGCGTCTGTCTGTGTCCTTGGCTGGAGAGGCAGACAGATGTTTGCATGGCTGGGAGATGCTTTTAGACTCTTCCAAACACTAGGATGTTTGAGGAGTAGTCAGTACTAGTGTGTGCATTGCATACATTATCAAATGCCCAGAATAATTCTCGTTTAGGCTACTATGGGGCGGGATTTTGGTTAAAAAGAACTGCATTTTCTTGGAAACTATAAATTATTCACCCCATTAAGCTATTATAAACTTGTAGCCTATAGTAATTAACAGTGGTTCAACAATTCTTTTAATTTGAATCAATCCTGGCTGCAAACATTTGATTGTTGGAATTGGGATTGTTGCACAGATGGTTAGAAGAATGCATACATTTCAGTGATTTGAGAGAGAGGAAAATCCTGAATGAAATTTCTGCCTGCTTTCCTCTGCCCTCCTCCCATCCCCTCCCTCCCCTTCCCCTCTCCTGACCACAGGAGAGGACAAGGTGACTTCATCTGAGCTCTGGTGTCAGTGAGGGAAGTGTTTACGAGTGGGGATAATGTCTGAAAAAATACTGAACACTCAACACTCTCTCTTCACCAACAGGTGTGGCTATGTGCTTGTCCGGAAAAGTGCATGCGGCTGGGCCAGGAACATCCCATTCACAACCCTAAAGCTAGAGAGGTCACAGAGGAGACCAGGCATTTGTACTGAAGCAGCACACAGGCTTATTTGATTTATAAAGCTAAATGACAAGCCAGAATTTGGATTAAAGCCTATTCCTTATTGGAATACAATCTAATGAGCTATTCAATGACTCTGCCTTTGCCCTGCATTCATGGCTTGCCAATAACATGGAATTTCACTTTTTTTTAAACCCTTAACTCTGTAGCTTCCTTACCTCAATACCAAGTAATCATGCTGATGTTCAGCAAAAAATAATCCATTGTTTTTGGATTAAATTTGAAAAAATACCTAAGATTAATTCTGCAACAACAAACTGGAGGAACCCGAGAAAACATTCTACCAGTAGAGATCAGCTTGTACCCCCAAATGTGCATATTTGTACATAAACGCACACTACACACACGCAAATTCAAGTTGTCCTTGATTGTGACCCGTCAAGGTCAGGCCATCAGTTCCCTTTTTTTTCTCGATATTGGGAAAAGCAACATCAGAGTATTTCTAATAGCATGTCATAATATTCTCCTTGATTCGTTCACATTCTGCATATAATAGCTCCACGCATTCCCAAATTTTGTTCTGCTGAATGTCAGTTTGGAAAGCACAACCAAGGAGCTGTTAGTCTCGTTGCTATAATTAATGATTATTGTTACATTCTATCTGTCGGATCACTTTCAGACAGCCAGATCGCTGCACCTGTCTGTTTACAGTAAAGACCTAATCCTGACTGGCATATATCGGCTCTGGGAAAGAACTGCAGGTTTATTTCTAGAAAAATACCTACATTACACATTAAAAGAGGAAGCGTTGCTCGTTAACACAGACAGAAGGATTTGTTTTACTGGATTACTTAATTTGCATAATTTTAATTACAATGTGGGGATACCAAACCACCTGGTTAGGAAAGATAAAGGGCAGTACAGGAGAAAGGGAGAGTGATTAGTCCAGGATCCAGGCTCTGGGAATATACATTTAAATGGGATCTGAGGATGGCTGAAATGAGGCACAGTTTAAACCAAACTGTAATCTGTCTTGAAAAAAAAATCTTGTAAACATGATGAATCTGTTTTTTCTGTTTTCCTTTTCTCTGACTTCTTAAAGTGGTAGACTAAGATTAGATTTCTCAGGCCAAATCTAGATTTTATGTCAATTTATCTCTGTTAAGATAAAGGTCTCCAAGACAGCTGTGAAAAATTACTTTTTGTTTGTAGAAACAAACAGGGAGCTATTGTGTATTTTCTTCTTTTCTTAAGATGTCCTCAGCGAACCTAGAGGAATTTATGGTGACACAGAAACAACATACTGTAAACGCTCTCAGCCAGTGTTTTCCTGCCAAAACAAGGACTCACATTTTTGAGGTAACATGATAGATACAAATTACACTAATATCATTGAAAAAACTCTTTAAGACAAAATTTGTACCAAAATACTGCAGAAAAAACATTTTGATACAAAGGACATTAACCTTCCTTGGTAACCTATAAAACATTTAGGGGGTACTTCAATGCTGCCATCTTCGATGTATAGAATATTACACAGTAAACCTGTATTACCATTTACATTATTGTGTGATATCTGTCACTGTCTGGGTCCTCATTCCTTTTATTGCATGCCTACTTTGCTATAGGGGACAGCCGTGGATTTTGGCTCTTGTAAATGTTACTTTGATGAATCTTTAATTTAACTTTAGAGTCTTTAATACGCTATACGCTATGTTAAAAATAGACGAATAATTAATGTTTTTCAGACAGATAGATAAGACATAAAGATGGACACAATACAACAGAAAAAATTCCACCTGCTTTTTTCTGATATTTCTGGAGCTTCGAAGCTGCAAGACACTGTTGATGATATGTTGCATGAGTAGCCTTTCCTCACCACAGCCATCTTCTGCATCTTTTGGTCTGGGTCGCCCTCAAACCATTTCAGAAAATGTTCTGGGTACAGCTGGTTCTAATGCTGCTCGCTGGCTTATTTGAGAACCATTAAGAAAAACAGAATCTAACTGTTCACGCAACAGCAAGGGAAACAACATGCTATTTATGTGGAGCTCTGAAAGATACAATGCGATACGATGCGATACCATACAATAAACTATATGACGGCATTTGGTTCCAAATATTGAACAATAAGTTTACTCAATTCCCAGTTAAACTAAAAGTGACGTTAGCCTCAGACCGCAAGAGACTCGCATCTATCTAGAGCCAGGGAATATTGTGGGGACAGCTAACTCAACACAAATGCGGAACAGGGCAGCATTGGAAGTATTCTGGACACTGCATAGAGATATAGCACAGGGATAAGAGAAAGAAACAGAAAAAGAGAATCGTACATTTTTCAAGGGTCACTAAGTGCTTCGCTAGCGACTGCTGAATGCTAAGCTGCATTACTTTTACAGCAGTGGCTGGAGAGAATAGTTCACATTATAACCTACGTATATAAGCTACTATATGATTTTCAACTCAATCTAGTCTATAATTTAATTAATTAGCATTTTGTGCTCTCAGTTTTGGGTGTCATACTGTAAAATTGGGCAGATTGACTAGGTGCTGGAGGGGTGGAGTCAAAGAGCAGAGCTCCAATCAGTGCTGTGTGGAGTGGAGTCAGACCTCTTGCTTGCACATGAGTATTAAATCTTACCGTATACCTTTCTTTATTTGTCAATCAAAAGCATTAGGAACCCAAGAAAACACAAAGCAAAGAAAGAAATATCTAATAAATATCTACAAGGCGGGGGAGAGAGTTAGGCCATGAGTCAGATACAATGGACACCTGGGGCAGAAACCCTGGCACGGCTGAATCAGATAAGCCTGAAGCGTTCACTTCACCCTGGAACCTCAAGCAGCTAGCTCCTAACCCTATTGGGTTTTAATCAGCTGCAGCGCTATCAATCAATACCCACATCAATACTCTGTTGAAGAGAGGGGAAGCAGAAGGAATCTTCATCCCCTATGCAGTTCTACTGCTATACTGCAATACTGACATCCTTTTTTTATGAATATATATATTATTATTTTTTGGACGGGGGGAGGAAACTTTAAAGCAGGCACCATACAGTTGCCATGGAGACATGATTCTTTGAAGCCCCCCTTGTTTTACAGCTGAATAGAACCACCAGAATGTTCTGTTTTCCCCCCCGGTTTTTCTCTCATCATCTCTCTCTCTCCTCCTCCTCCTCCTCCTCATCCCCCTGTCTCCCTCTCTCCCACTCCTTTTCCAAAATCAGGATTTTCCCTTTGAAGACTATAAGCTGATTCCTGGTAAAAAAAAAAAAGAAGCTATTTCTGGCTCTGTTCACAACTGGGGCTGTAGCTTTGTGCAGTTCTGTGTTTGACGTCTGTGTGTGTGTGTATGTGTGTGTGTGTGTGAGAGAGAGAGAGAGAGAGAGAGAGAGAGAGAGAGAGAGAGAGAGAGAGAGAGAGAGAGAGA